>JABUQX010032253.1:0-12500 GCA_015478945.1 Trachelipus rathkii
ATAAGAGGGGAATTGGGGAACACATTAATCCTAAATCTGACATAGCATTATTTGATATCATAGTAGATGCTCTCCCCACTAACACTGTTATGTCTTTAGCTTCCCTAATATCACACTTGAATCTAGAGATAGCAGAATCCATAATCAGGAAGCAACCACCCGAAATTAAAGACAAGATATTTTACATTTTAGAACATGACAAACCTGATTGTGATTGGTATAAAACAACTTTGGCTGCGAAGAAGGAAGTGGAGAGGCAGATAATTATTAAGGGGAAAATAATTTTAGGCCAAGAATTAGAAAGAACGTTAGACAGAATGAGATCTGAAATTAGATCTACAGTGAATGAAACAGATAGGCAGGAGCTGGAAAGAAAATTAGCAACTTTTCTTAGAGAATATCAGGAAGAGGCCAAGGTAGTGAGTTTGGCTCAGCTTGCTCCCTTGACAGAGGATGTGTCAGTATCAGGAGTTAGAGCAGAAATTGTTGGTACCTTTGAGTCAATCTTCAATAAAGCAAGAGGAAAGAGATTTGACCAATAAATCAATCATCAAGAAATCCTCAAGACAATGAACAGCAATATTCAGATGTTTTAAGCTGTCAACTTTATGCACATAAGTTCAGCAGTAGAGTATGATAAATTTAATGCCACTTTTCATCTCTGTCCCTTCATATGGACAATATCAATGACTATAATGTTGAAGCGAGAGTTTGTAGTTAATTATAAGATTTGTTAATTCAGAGTACTCTTCGTTAGAATTTCAGAGAGCATTTCAATATGTGAATTTAAACTGAATATTTTATATAAATTCTATATATTTGAAATTTAATTTCTTCACTTGATTTCTGTTGGTGAAACCTCAAAATTTTAATAACGCTCTTTTGTGCTTTATTTTGAAACTTTAAACTATCACAAAATTATCATAAAAAAGAATAAATTTGAAATTGTTGCTGTGAAGCTCCGTTTAGGCAATAAGAACTCATAAGACTAATTGGTAGTGCATCTCAGCTGTTGGTTTTTTTTTTTTTTTTTTAATCATTATTATTACAGTGTTTTTTTATCTAGTGTTGTAAAATAAGAAGTGTTTTTTTTTCTTATGTTAAGTATTGTGTCTTTTTTATTAGGTATTAATTTTTAGTTACTGTATTTTATCTTTTTTATCATATTTTTAGTGCTAAATTTTATTTTTATTTATTTATTTTTTATCTTATTTTAGTGTGTCCTTAATTAATTTATATTATTATTATATTTAGTTATTATTATTTATTATTATATTATATATTTATTATTGGATATACAGTTATTACTATATTTGATTGGTTTATATTTTTCTAGCTTTTTATGTTCAGTCATTATTATCGCTATTGTTATAAGGTATTTTTTGTTAATAATTTGTATTACTTTTAGTATTAGCATTTAGATATATTTTTTCTTTTATATATACAATATTTTTTTAATCGGTTTGCTATTTTTAAGGATTTTTGCAATTGTTGACGTCACATGTTCGAGTAAGAAAGGTGGTGGGGGTGCGCGTAGGGGCGGACTTCGTATTGATTTGCCTAATGTCCGGGGTCTTCGCATCAATCAATGAATCTGTGAACACCACCTTCTACCTTTCATTCCTAATATATTTACTTCTTTGCGAGACTCAGCTGGCCAAGACTCCTCTCTAACAACTTAACCATCTCTAAAACTATAATCTATTTTTATAATTCCACTAATGCGGATAGTCTGGCCTAATTAAAACACAAATTACTCCTGTACAGTCTCGAAAAATTATTATTCTGAAGAATGGTTCCCAAATTTTAATTGAATCAACTTTCAAAAAATACTTTCAGTCAAAATTTAAAGACCAAATCTCAGACTAAATTAACAACTCCTAAGGATATTTGTATATGAGGTTGCCTTTCTGTGGAAAAAGTTACGAAATTCGGCGTAAAATTGACGGTTTTAAAAACCAAACTTTGCACAGTTTAAATTTAGATTTTAGATTTACGAGTGAAAACAAAATTGGGAAATAATTTTTAAATAAATATATATACTTTCCCTCTATGCTCATCAGTAATAATATATCACAAGTGCGGTGACTTCGATGCCACCTACATAGAAAGACAATACAAAGCCATTCCATACGCATAAAGGTATTTCATTTATAACTCTAGACCATTTACATCATCCCTCCATTCAGCTATAAATGCTCATTCTCTTCAGAAAAACAGACCATATACATGATACGAATTTTGAATATTAGCCAAACTGTAGGAACCGATCTTCAGTCATATCCTTTTTATATCTGCGTCTCAACCGACCTAATGAAAATCTAAGCTTATAACAGTTTTAATACTGAATGTGAAATTTTGTTTAAATCATGAATTCTTAACCACATAATATTGTTATCATTAATTTATCTATATGTTATTTATTCACTTTAATTATTTTACTTTTAATAATTTTATATATTTTTGTTTAAAATTTTATATATTAGTAGCCTTAAATATGGGGAGAGGATCTACCGAAAGATGTCAACTAGTCGGCTATAATAATCTTAAAAATGTCAATATTCGTTTTTGTTATACTCGTAATTATAATATATATATATATATATAATATATATATTATATATATTATATTAATATATAATATATATATATTATATATATATATATATATATTCTGAACATACTTATTATATTCGTAAGTGGAATTATTTAGAATCACATAAGAAATAATAATCAATACGCAGAAAAATGATAAAAAAAAAAAAAAAAAATATTGCAAGTTAAAATGCCAAAATATGCAAGTACTTGCCAAATTTTCAAAGTACAAGAGTACAAGTACAAGTACAAGTACATGGTTTCAAAAACTGCAAGTACAAGTACAAGAGTATTCCAAAAAATGACTTAAGTCCAAGTCAATTCCAATACTTGTACATTGAACCCAAGCTGATATACTATATATATATAATATATAATATAGTATAATAATATTATATATATTATATTAATATATATATATATATATTATATATATATATAGATATATAATAATATAATATTAGTATGGAACCGGTATGTCCAAAATTTGACTGTTGCGATGCGGAGCGGATCTTAAAGATGATGAGGATGCGGGCGGATTCTTAAGTAGAGAGATGCGGATCGGATGTGTACCTTTGAAGTATTATTAAAAATTATATATATATATATATATTATTATATTAAATATAATATATATATTATATTTATATATATTATATAATAATATAATATATATATTAGTAGGACATCACATGATATATATATAACTAATTAAATATATAAATATATATATAATATACTATAATATATATTATATATATATATAATATAATTAGAAATCTATATATATTATATATACTATATAATTATATATATATATATAATTATATATATATTATATATATAATATATATATATATATTACATTCTCTCCCAGTCAGCTTACGACCCTGTCAGTGGGCCAACCTCGTTTCCATCTTTTTCTATCATCACAAATCCCATGGCCACGCAGCTCGTCCATGCAGCATCTATTTTCCTCAATGAATCCTCTACTGTGTCTCTCCATCTCTTCGCGGTCTTCCCTCGGTCTCACTCCCTCCGGTCTCCACCTCACCCCACTTGCTGGCAACCTCTCTCCCATCATTCCTCTCCAGTTGTCCCCCCATGTCAGTCTGGCTGCCTCAACTTATTATCATGGTTCACACCACGCTCTCCTCACTTCTCGTTTCTCACTCTTCTTTCTTCGTCTTTTCCACTCACTGTCCTCCAACACATTTCATCTCCGCTGCTGAATTCTACTCTTCCTCTCTTCTGTTCCATGCTCCATTCTCGCCCCATTTACAACAATATCGCGTCAAACATTACCCTCGTAATGCTCTCTTCACCTCTTATTCATAATATCTTTCAAAGACTATGGAATCTTTTACCAGTCCTGCCATATCTGCTCAATCCTACTCGTAACTTCCTTTGCACACCCCCCTTCTCTATCCAAGTGCTTCCTAGATATTTATATATATCCACATTTTTAATCTCCCTACCGTCTACCTCCACTATCAACTCCTCTCCTCATACCTCCTCCTCACTCACATTATTTCTGTTTCTCCACATTCATATTCATTCCTGTTCTCTCACTTTTCTGCGAAACACAGCAAACATTGGCTCTCAACTCTCACCATCTCACCCAACACGCCAAATCATCGCATATACCATGATGCTCCGTCAAACCTCTTCTAAACTCTCTTTCACACCTCTTACTGTGTCCAATACGCTATAAACAGTATCCGAGCACCATTACCCTGCCCTTAACTCTAGTTTTTACTCAAACCATTCCTCGTATTATACCGTTCTTTCCTTACTTCATGCTTTCACGTAGTACTCTTACTGCCTTTATCCAGTCTGCCTCCAACTCATAATCCCTCTCAGAACTCTCCACAGCTTCTCTCTGGAAAAAAAAAAAAACAGGAATTTTCAAAAAAAAAATTTGGGGCTTTTTTTTTTTTTTTCCTTTTTTTTTTTTTTTCAAAAGGGGTCTATGAGGCGATATATGCTCTTATGTAACCCCATTCTTTTTCCGTATATTATTCTTAATGCAAACCATAAATCTATAATATTTACCACCTCTGACCATACTGCTCTTTCACCAATCTTGCTCTATTTTTATCTTAATTTTCTTTCTAATATTCTTTCTACTAACTCCCATTGATATTAGTGAGATTCCTCAATAATTTTTACAATTTCCTGCGTCCCTCTTACCTTTATAAATGGAAACTATTTACCCCAACCTTCCGGCACTCTACTCTCCAACCCAACACCTGTTCAGAAATCTCAGCATCAGAGCTTTCAGCCCCTCTCCTCCCTCCTCAGCACTCAATATTTATCCCATCTCACAAGAGTTTTTCCGTCTTCATTTCCTAACCCTCCTCAAATCCTCCTCCGTTATTATCTCCTCCTCTTCTCCCTCACGTTTCTCTCCTCCTCCTCTCTCTCCCCTCTGCGACTGCACTTCACATTCCAACAACTCATCAAAGTATTCTATCCACCTTTTGTTTTTTTTCCTCCGGGTACCAATGTTTCTCTATTTTTGTCTTGATATTACATACTCTACTCCTCGCTCCTCTACGTTCTTGCCAATCTAAAAATCTTCTTCTTGCTTTTCTTCATATCATCCATCAGTTCCTTTGTAGCTTCTAAGCCACCAACTCCTGTGCCTCCTCTTCACTCTCTCCGCTTCATTTCTTCTTCCTCAAATCCTCATTTTTCAAAAAAGGATGCGGATGCGATGCGGATTGCCGTTAAGTAGGATGCGGCAGTCAATTAAGTTGCGATGTTCGCCAAATCGATTGTCATGTCCATCACTAATATATATATATATATATATATATCTATATATATATATATAACTATATATATATATATATATATATAAATATACTATATATAATATATATATATATACTATATGGGAAATTACTGTTTATTATAAATCTAAATAACATTAAGACAAAAATCCCAAACAATATTTTATGTGAATTCTACGAATATCTGGCTTGCATTAGCCAACATGTCCATTATTAGCAAATGAAAATATTTTTCTATTTAATCGATCCAATTTACATATCAAATAATTTTATGAAAATAGTTTGAAGATTGGCCGAATTCATCATATAAAAATTATTGAAATCAACGAAAATACGATCTATTTAAATATTAATTTGCTTCATTTTAAAACTTATGATTGATTCAAAATTGAAAATAAATAACATGTCATAAATTGTGTACAATATATCAATTTATAAAAAACTGTTTAAATATAAAAATATTTAGCTCGAGGCTATTATGATTCGCTACAATCGAAATTTTATAGAGAAAAATAGGAATGTAAATCTCTCGCTCGTCAGTTTGATTCTAAATACAGATTATTATGAGAGACTTTGAATTGGAAATCTTCGCGGAAATTATTACCACAGCAACCAAACATAATATAATAATTGACACGGAAAAAAGGAAAATTCATTAGAGTCGAGTTTAGCTAAATACTTTCGATGAGTACAAGTTAACGAAATATATACTTTTAATGATTAACCACTCGACATAATAACGGTAAGCGCGGAGCGAGGCCAAAACTAAGTTTGTAAAAAGTTATTATCACTGTAATCTTAGCTACAACCTCACATCAAACGACTGAGTAATCTGATCCGGTGTAGATGCGTTAATTATTGTGTTGCCATTTAGAAAGGTTGTTGTTTACTTACATCACATCTACGTCTGCTTCAGAAATTTCTAAATACCATAATCAAAAGTTTCAATTGCAGTATTTAATAACTGGAAAAACCATTCAAAATTTCACTTTGAAGAACATTTATTATGTACCATTATATAATATATATATATTATATATATATATATATATATATATATATATATATATAATATATATATATATATTATATATATAATTATATATATATATAATTATATATATTATATTATACTATATATAAATATACTGCGGAACATTAAGGTTTCTCAAAATTTTACCTTTTGCTGCAGAAAGGTCAATTAAACCAATTTATTTGATTGCAAATGGATTTATTTTAATTAATTTTAAGTCTTGAACATTAATAGTTTAGACACCTAGCACCATAAGTGCTTAACACGTCCTGCAGCCATTATAAAATTTTGCACATCTGATTGTAATGAGCTTCGTGATATTTCATCTTCAGTATACCTCATAAACATTTAATGGATCCCATGACAGGCGAATTTCAGCCATGGACACTGAACGCCATTTTGTCAACACTTCTTCATTATCTCAGTCGATACAGGACGTGAGTCCCGTAATATCCGTGTTGTCACCCTTATTTAAGGTAGTAGGACGACCTTTTAGAACCTATATATATATTAAACTGCTCATAGTTCCCTCATCATTGTGTAAACGGCTTGTTTCCATGCACCAAATGGCTCCCCACAGCGATTTTCATTAAAATATTGAGTCTCATTCAGATATTTAGCGGAAAATCTCACTAGGCCGCCGACTCACCGCTCTGCACGCGGTATTATACTAATATATATATAATATATATATATAGTATTATATAATATATATACTATATATATAATATATATATAGTATATATAATATATAATATATATATATTATATATAAACTAAATACGTACCGAAATATCTCGAAACTAGATATATACAAGAAACTATAACATATATGATCAGCTATGAATTTGTATGAAAATGAAAAAAAAAATTTAACTTTTTTATATTTTTTTTATAATCTCCAAAACTACGATAGTACAAGAAAACTAATAAACATATTTTAGAATCCGCGTATGAAATATGTATGAAAAAAGATTTTTTTGTAAACTAAAAAGTAACCCAGGAAACTTTCAAAGATGTCAAAAGTCGGGGTCTCTCCGCCTCCTGGGGGACGGGGTTGGACTATTTCTCCCCCTCCGGGGAGGCCGGAACCCCCGCTCTTTGTATTTGGGTGTCGCGGGTTCTCCGCCCCTCCCCTACGGGTATGGAAAACGTCCCCCCCGTTCCACTCGCTCGAAGCCCCCTAAAAATTTAACGCTGATATCCATTAGTTTAGTTCTTCTACCTATCCGAGTTTGGATATAAAAAAATAAAAAAACATAAAAGATTTTTTTTCATTCCTTCTTTCTATCATATGATATGGGAACTTTTTTTCCCATTAAGTTAGTTAGAAGATATGAAGCGTAACTTCTTTAGTTTGGATATATATTATATATATATAGTATATATATATATATATATATATTATATAATATATATAATAATATAAGAATATATATATATTAATTGTTACATTAAAAATATATAATATCTATAAAATAGAAGTTTATTTTCATTTTATATATATATAATATATAATATAATATAATATATTATATATTGAAATAATAGAATTTAGGGAGAAAATTTCCATGTGTCTGTATGAAGGCCGATATGGCGAAATGATGTGAAATTTCTTAAATAAAGAGAGGATATTCTAGCCCCCCCCCAAAAAAAAAAAATTCAAGTGCAAAATCTTTTCATCAAGCAATAACCTCTCTTTATTTGAAAAAAAGGTACATATCAAGGTCACAACACGAAATATATACCATAAATGAAACTATTATTGCAATAATAATATATGCAAAAATGTTATAGGACATAGCTGGTAAAAATCTACGAATTTCAAAATGAAATTCCCTTTACAGTGAGCAAAGGATACCAAGATTAATGTCTGGTGACGTGTTCAGACATTCTAATAAATTAGGTAGACGAGTTATTCAATTAAGATAAAAAAAAATATTGGCAAATTTTGTGCAAATTAACGTATATAAACATAATACGAAAAAAGTTTGAGAAGCGTCGAATCATTTTAGCTCACTGTAACACAAAATTTGTAAGGGCAACTTTTTCAGGCGAATTCATAAATTTAAATGCATTGTCACTGTCGTTTTCAATGACATACATTGTAAGAGTATAATAAAAAGATATTAGCTATGATTTTCCTAATATCATTAAGACTTTCTCGACACAACCAGTCAACCTATCGTTTGGACCACATATTTATTAAAAACAACCCATATTCGTTGGTCGATTTAATGATTAACGCAATAAAACTCAGCCAACACCCAAGTCTCTAATATTTTTAATATTTATAAATTAAAATTTAAAAGCAGAATTTGTATATTTTGAATTGGTATCCAAGAACACAAATAGGTTTCTGTGTGTTGTTGAAAGACAAAAGGAGATATTGGCTGTGGCAATACAACGAAGGTGGAAAAAAATATTATCTCTGGATTTGGCAACGATATGATATGCAGCAGTGTGAAAGAGTTTAGAAATGTTGAGCTTCGAAAAATAACAAACAAGCAACACACTGTACGTATCCGGAAATTCATATTTATCTGGAAGTTAACAACACCACTGCATAGGACAACACATTAGGAACTTAGACGAAATTATGAGACAAGTGGTTGTTTTTAAAGCACATTACCGAAGCTTTCGAGAGCTTAAGGATTAAAGAAATTACACCTTCAAAAACCTCAAATCTTCTTGAAATATTGCAATACGAGCGGAACTGTTTATGAGTTTAATGACGACTTAAACTTAATTTATCTTCACTCTTCCATTATCTTACTACATTGCAGTCTCCATTCAGGGTGGCAGCAAAAACTGAATCTTAATCATATTAAATATAATGCTGTTTGGCAAGATTTTCACTCATATCGATGAAAATTTTTCAAGGCATTTTTAAGTTGCAACGAACTTCTGCTTTCGTTAATGAGAAATGAATTGCGCGTGTCAGAAATAAGACATAAATCAGAAAGAACAAAGAAATTACAATTCCTTATTCTAGATTTGCAAAACAGCTAAAGAAGAAAGTCTGTGAGCCAGAAATTAAACATTTGCAAATATTTGCTCCATTTTGAAAAGCTATTAAGAAAATTAGATATATCTCCAATGTATAAATTTTCGGAAGAGAAGCAGAAAACTATATTTAATGACATTAGAAATTTAGCTTTTCTGAAAAGTCTCAAAGCAAACTTTTTTATTCTACGAAGAGAATAAGACTAACCAGAAATCTTTAATAGAGGTTTTATCCTTAAATAGAACACAACATAGAACATAATTTCAAAAAATCTTAGGAAGAAATGCAAATAAATTCATTTATTAAAATACGTTTTTTTTTTTTTTTTTTTTCCAAATGATCTCAATGATAGATTAATTAGTTTATCTCTTTTATTCATATATATAATATATATATAATATATATAATTATATATATATATATATATAATATATATATATATAACTATATTAATATATATTATATATATTATATATATATTTTAAAACCCCCCCGAAAAAATAGTATATAGTATATAATATATAGTATATAATATATAATTATATATTATATATATACATTATAATATATATATATATATATATATATATACATATATATATATTATAAATAATATATATATATAATATATATATATATAATATATGGGAGCAGTAGAGCTAACTGAAGGCAAATTAATATATATATATATATATAATTATATATAATACAAATATATATATATATATATATATATACTTTATATTATATATATATATATATATAATATATATAATATATAATATTATATATATATATATATATATTATATATATAGATATTCTTATTTTTAGGCATCTCAAGTTGAATAAAAAATTATAATCCACACATAATAAAATTTCAAATATTTAAATATTTTCATATTTACAAAGTTTATTTTAAAATTTCTATAAAAGATAGTGCATTACTTTCACTTACTATCGCGTTTTAGAATATGAAAATATCCTTTGTATTATTAACCTTATCAAATTTATACTTTAGTTTGAGAATTATTTGCTATAGGCCTCCAACATAGAACTATATTTCGTCAGACTTAAACAGATGAGAAAATGTAGGACTTCCTGCTGCTGTGAAACCGAGATCTGCAAGTTCGTGTGCTTGCTTACATCTATCAGATAGAGATTTTCTATTAGAATTTATTGGCTAAAATGTCAAAAAATATTCCTAACGAATTTATATTGGCAGACCATCGTGTTCGCATAACAATGTAATTTAGCTCCCAAATTTCTGTGTGACGAAAATCACGGCAAAAATTATAAATTGTTTATAAATCCAGAACAGATGTTTCGAAATTCTGGAACAGCATTAGGTCATTAATTACTTAATTTAACGATAGAAACAACAATGAAAAAAATTTAGCTTTAGGGTACTGATCTCCTATTAACTTTCTGAACTCTATTTTCTTTGCCAGCCATGGTAAGCACCCATCAAACTAAGTACAACAAGCTACTCAATATTTAAGTTATATATCGTTCGAGTAGTAGGACCAATATAGCTCTTGCTTATATTTCACTTTAGTTTCAAGATAAAGCCTAGAAATTCTTTACGTACATGAGATCCTTATCAACGAAGTGAACCCCAATCTATACTTTTCGGTCCCGGATATGTCTGCTGTCTCGTCTGCTAAAGGGGAGAAACACAACTGTTACTTCATTCACAATTTGATTAAATATCAACTTTCCACAAATAAAATATAGTCACTGAATTCCTATTGAGTGTATTTGGCCTTTGCTCCGCTTAATTTCAAATGTAAGAGCAACATTTCCAGCTTCTACTCTGAATTAAAGCAAATCGGAAAAATTGCATCTGCAGTGCTACCTCTAATAGCGATATCATGGGTACCACAAAATATTAAGGTAGAAACTATAGGTACCAATTTTTTAGTATTTTTTTCAATAAGTGTTCAGCAACATCCAGTTGTTCAGTTACACTAACACGCTTATTTAATATTATTCGCTCTAAATTATTTGCTACTCCTGAGGAATCTTTATGTCATTCTCAATTTACATGGGCTTTAGCAGGTGAAGCATTTTCTAAATGGTTTTACGATAAATCCAATATTACCTCTTTGATATTAAGGTCAAATCAAGACATCACAATCCATGACCTTTGAATTTTTAAATAGGATAGCCAACGAATTGTGCAGATCTAGCCATTCATAAAGAAACGGCCTCTTTCCCTCTTCAACATCTTTAAAAATTGTACGTAATTGGTGGTTTGTATAAGGTAAAAATTGTACGAAATTGGTGGTTTGTATACTGTTTCGTCAAGTCAAACTTTAATCTATCTTTAATATTGGTTCCAATTATGTAATTTCCAATATCCAGTATAATTTCATCTTGGTACGTTATATCCCAAGTAGCAACACTACTTAAATTTGGTATCATTAACAAGACTGGCATCAATACAACTTTAATTATCATTCAACATTACTAGAACTACCACTAAATGAGTAGGTAGTTTGTTCAATCACAAGTGAATTATCTGTTATAAATCTAGCCTTTTAATATAAAACTTATCCATAATTCAGTATTACTTTCAGATAATAATAATAATTTTTTTCTTCACCCCGCTACTTCGTTCGGCTTCTCAAGCATACAAGCAATTACCTCGCATCCCACGCCTATTGCAACTTCTTCCAAAACAGTTCTCAGTAATCTCATCTTACAATTCTATTAATATGTTAGAGCAAATAAAAGCTATTTTGCATCTTAAAGTCTTTAATATTCGTTGAAAAAAATTACATACAATTCTGATTATTTCAAAACGTTATACATTCTCGGATGGGCCAACAACCAAATGTAATGAATGAGAGTATATCATGAGCACATTACAATTGGGAGGGCAGGGAAATTTCCAGTCACAAAGATATCTCATATAAAAAAAAAGGCTTCATATATATTAATATTATATATATATATATATATAATTATATATATAATAATATATAGATAATATATATATATATATATATAGATATTATATATAATAATCGTAATTTGCCTCACAAATTCCTTTATTTCATGCC
>JABUQX010032253.1:15000-72500 GCA_015478945.1 Trachelipus rathkii
TAGCTAGCAATCGTTCGCATTATTCCTTTTATGAATATTGTCGATTGAATTAGAAAATTTCTTAAAATAAATAAGAAATTTTTGATTCAATCATTATTATTATTATTATTATTATCATTATTATCATTGTTGTGGTTATAATCATTTATATGGTAGAAGGTTGAAGAGGGATGATTTCTTCCATCGCTATTTAACCATACCTTATGAATGATTGAAATTAGTTTTGGAAAAATATTTCCGCACTAATTGAAACGATAATTAATGATTAATAATAATAATTAACCTATGTACATGTGGTCAAATTTTCAAATATTTTTACTAACAAATGCTCTGTTTATTGAAAAAAGAATTTACTTAATTTTAAGGAAAATTCGAAGTCGGAGAGACAGAGGTGATGATAATAATCTTTTATTCCTTCATCTCTTCTTTTATTCCTTCTTTTCTTTAACTTGGCAACTGTGTTGAAAATTGCAGAAACAAAGAGAAAAAATTCTCAGGAGGGAGTTTCAAAGCCACGCCTCACAAAAAACGTTGTTCGCTGTGTCGATTCTTGAGCAAAAGTTTTTTACTAAAAATGGAGTCGGATGCCCTAAATTCAACTAACAGACCCAACGGCTAAGAACGGCGCTGATACGCCCATACATATTTAACATATGGCACATTGCAGCTGGCAAGAGTGCATAAATATAGCACCACTAGAACAGGAAATCTCTATATCATATATCTCTTGTTTCTCTTTAAAACTATTTTCAACTCATTATATATATATATTATATATATTATAATATAGGTGGATATATAATATATTATATATATTAGATATATATCTTTAAATCTACTTGTAAGTGTGTGTGTGCTAACACACAACTGCTAACATTTTTTTTATTGGGAAATATCTACGGGTGGCTTAATTTTATAGAGATAAAATACTTTTAAGCTTTATATTTATATATATATATATATATATATATATATATATTATATATATTATTATATATATCCTATTCTATAGATAACCCCCATGATAGTAAACCCCATTCTGTAGATCAGGGAATAAGCTGAAAAATCAAGTTAAAATGTTAATGAATATTAATTAATCTTAATTATATTAATATAATATATTATATATTAGAATTTAGGGAACGAATTAATATATATATATATATAATATATTATATATTATAGGGCCTATAGGGGAAAAACGGAAAATTTTTATGAGAAAATTTTGTCTAGTATAACCTATATAGGTGTCCTAAACGTTGCATAGTAGTAAAAAGATAGTCAGAGTAGTTAAGCAGTGAGTAGGTGAGAGTTCCCAACACATTTATAGTTCTTTAATATATATCTATTTTGAGAGCATACAGGAAATTGAGATAAGTGTCATACTGACGTTTTGTTGTAGTTATTATGTGATTCGAAAAAAAACCAAATGCGGAAAACCAGTTTCGGAGATGGACAACGGTTTGACGAAAGAGAGACGTTAAGAAATTATATATATCTTGTAAGACGAATGTTCAATTTGTCGATCAGGCAAAGTGTGAGGGGCGAGATGAAACGCCCATAACCAAGAAAGGGGCGCGCTCCCCCAGGGATTAAACCCCTCCTACCTCCATGTGAACCAGTAGGGCCATTCAACCCCTTAACATCACTCTTCTTGCCTAGATTCCCAGTAGTAAGGAGGGAGCAACTCCCCCACGGTCCGAACCCACCATATTATGCAGAAACGTCCGCTGACAACACATTGACCTACAGCTAACCTGTACTGTTGACACACTGTGAAAAAAGAAGTTCGTAGAATTGGGGGATTCGAGCACAGAACTCAATGAAGCACGTGGGAGTGCGAATACTCGAACACCTTCCTCCCTTGTATCCAGTACGGCGCCCCCAGCGATACAGAACCAAGCCACAAGGTCGGTTCCGAAACCCCGTATTGCTGGGCCTAACCGGCTCATACAACCAGCAAGCGTCCTCACAGAAGGAGTTATAGGAGAGAATAACAACGAAAGTGCGTTCCAGCAGGCCAGAACATCGCTAATTACGGGTTTTTACCAACGGGGACGATGCCCCCCCTCCTATTATACAGTATGCCACCTGGCCATACGCCATGCCTAACCAGTTCCATCCCTTACCCCGGGCAGGCAAGAATCCTATATGCTCCACAACCATTTGGCAGCCCCGTATTACCCAAACTAAATCTGTATTAACACTGCGTTGCCAGACGATTTCCAAAAGAAATTGAAATTATTTGGCAGAAATCTTAAGACGAAGACATGGGAAAGCGATCTTATACCCAATTTCATTCTTCTTGAATTACACGAGCTAGAGGCTAGCCCATTAATGATGAAAGTCAAAAGTATCACTTTTGCAAAGCGCAATCTCTTTCCGAATTCAAAATACCGAAGCAAGAAATACCTGCTCCGGAGATAACTCTTTTCAAAATTATCCAGATGAGAAGACTTCTATCCAGTTAAATTTTCTTGGCAACCTGAGAGAAGAAAAACAGTTTTCTATTTATGTTGACTTAAAAGATAGCAAGAAGAAGAATTCAATTTTTGCGACGTCGTGCTAGAATAAAAACGCTTATACGAAAGTTACCAGAGCCGCCTGCATGTATCTGATGACAAAGATCATCTTAGATCTGCTGCATATAATCTATGGTACTGGGGGAAGATTTTTCATTTTTTTTTCAAAAACGTTAAAATATAAAATGGGATAAAAAGGAAAGGGGGGATTGAGGGAGAAGTAAGGGGAGTTTTACAGAAAGATCCTATAGATATCGATACAGAAATGAATTTAAATGAATTGATAGAAAAGTTCTCAAATTTCAAATGGAGCTTTGTTAAAAGATGAGTATAGAAGGCCAAATAGGGCCGCACCACTAGGGTGTTTCTGGCCAAAGAAGAATCGGGAGGGAGCAGAGGGTTGAGTTATAATTATATAGGGACAACAGAGACCTCGAAGCGGAGTATGAGGAGAGATGAAGGGAGGAGGTGAAAGCGCAATTGACAGCTCTCAAGAAGGAGAGATATGAGGTAAGTCTAAACAATACTTTTCATAGAGAGAGAGAGAAGAATGAAGGCAGGGGATGTCACACCCAGTTTTAAGGGTTTCTTAAAGAAGATGTCCGCCCAAGAGTTAAGAGAACACTATGTGTGCTTCTTTTGTGAAACGGTGGGACACAAGCATGCCGCTGGGAATGGCCGTACTGCCGGGAATGCATGGCATACCATCGAAGAGGGGTCACAAACCTAAATGTAGAGGGTACGCCCGGAGACGACCCCCATAAACCTTTGTGATGTCACCCACAATTAGCAGAATGATAGGACAAAGAAAAGGCGAGAAACCTGGAGTGCTTACAACCAGACAGCGAGGCTAGGACTTTCCAGAAAGGCAAGGCTACAAGCCTCCTGATGGAGTAAAGAACAACGGCGAGGTATTATTGTGAGAGCCAGCCAAAGAGAGTGTGGAAGTGAATGGAGAAGTGTAGTATGATGAGTATGAAGAAGACATTACTCATCCTCAGGATAGATAGAGAACTGAAAATTTTTAGAATCGCAAGGAGAGGAGAAGGGGAGAAAAAAAGTTAAAAAGGGTAAGAGATTCCCGCTCAAAAATAGAAAGAAGTCGTACAACAACCTTTTAGGCTGGGACGACACTTTTATACGAATGTCTACCTTGCATCTTGAGCAGTAAGGAGCGAGACCCAATAGTCTGTTGGTTGACACTGAGCAGCGTCGAGGATTGTCACCCGCGCGCAAGCAAATGAAAGAGGAAAATTCAAAGGTAATGCCTCGTAAGACCGATATAAATACCTGCCTGAAGCAAAAATAACGTGTTGAGGAGAAAGTACAGTGAATATGCTTCGCTCTGCATGAGAAAACACACCTTACACCTTCAAGTGAGTGATAGACATGGAGGAGAATAGCTGGACATTCTGTGGGGTAGTAACGTTGTCTAGACAATTCCCATAGACTTAAACTTCTTTTCTGCTAATAATGTTTATCATGGAGGTAGGGTATACATTCTTCTACGATAGAATCATCTTATTGAAGTAGAATTTTGGATGAAATTTAACGACTGGGTAATTTACTCGGGTCAAGATATTAATGACTGTGGACCCCAGTCCGAGACGTAGAGACAGAAGAGCTAAGAATTCGAAACCAAATTTTCGGCTCAAACCACCCGGCACGTGGGATTGCGATAATGCATCTTTTCCTAAGGAAGGCCGCTTTGCCAGTTAACAACGTACGCAACGCGACAAGCATACTTTCGCCATACGAGAGCCGTCTAGTCAGTTATAATTAATAACGCAGCACGCCGCGGTTTAAACCTCGGCCGATCGGAGGTCGGATTTGTTGTGTCCCAAAAGGTGGGGACAGCTCCGCAGCCGCGAATTCACATTTGGCAGCAAGTAGCCTAGACAGGGAAAAGATGATAGGGAAAAATGGCTTAGGACGGAGAAGCTCAGGGGAGCCAACAATGAAGGAGACAGGTGTGGAATTGATCACTCCCCCCCTTCTTCACAGCGGACCCGAGCCGGCAGACCCAACTCAAGCACAGCTCCTCAGTTGGAGATAAATTTGACCAATACGAAATTGGAAGTTGGAGAGCGATGACAGAGACGCATGCAGCCATCTATTTGTGCGATGAAAAAATTAAGATTTAAATGAAGGAATTGAGAACTGATCTTTGCCGTAGTCAGTCGATGCGCGATACCTAAAACCTCCGACCTGAAACTCAAGATGATTGAGGTTGGAGCGGAATGTTTAATGACACAGCTTTCACCATGGGGGACATTGGTATTGGCACAACCAATTAGCCCAGGGAGGGATAACACGATCTATCCTCATTATAAGTCAATGTTGAGGTGACCAATTGATATAGCCTTACACAAAAGTCGCGACCAATGTAGGAGGAAGGTTATCGATTATTAGCAGAGGACAGGGGTCAGTAGAGGCGCAGACGATTAAGGCACAGGAGAACGGTTTCCGCCAAATGTATCTACGCTGCTCAGAAGGCGTCTGTACGAAGACAGAGTTGAGACGAGTACAAGAAAATCATCGAAGAAAAAGACTGTCCAGAAAGATGGCGGAACTGTCTTCTCGAGAAAGAACCAGGAGTACATTGGAGAGAACTGTTAGAGCTCCGTGTCATGGACTACCATGATTATTGGCACTACGAGATATGGGCGTGTCCCCGTTGTTCCGCTTCAAAAATTTAAGATTGAGCTGTTACCCGATGCCCCGAAAGTCATTTTTCGTAAACAATACAGATTACCGCACCGGTACTTGGGGCAAACATCCGATATTCACGAGTTCCGCACTGAAAGAAAGGGGTACATTGCCAAAAGGCTGGGTACAGCCCCCAGTTCTTCCCGTTTGCTGTTGTGGACTAAAAAAAAAATAGTCCGAAAACCAAGCGTGGTCTGGCATTACAGCGTACCTCAGACTCCCATATATGCGTACTAGGACGTCGGTCCCTTGCCTAATAGATCGAGATTTTTACATCCCTAGGGGGCAATACAGTGTTTACATCAGTAGATTTGCTCGACGCGTATAATGCCTTGGAAATAGAAGAAGAGACACAAAAGCTGATGGCATTTAGGACCAGGAAGGGCCTTTGGTGTCCCACTCGTTTGATGTTCGGTCATAAGAATGCTCCAAGCATTTATGCTCGCACGATGACAATGGCGTTAAATCATCTGCTAGGGCCCGTAGCACAAGTCTATCTAGACGACGTATTGATCCTGGGCAGGGACGTGGCGGAACACTTTGAAAATTTGAAGAAAGTGCTCACTGCTTTTAGAGAAAATAAGCTGAGAATAAAATTATCTAAGTGTAGCTTTCTCCAATCAGCTGTTTTGTACCTAGGGTTCAAGATAGGAAGAGATGGAATTAGTCTCCAGATCCGGGCCAAGGAGAGACAGATGAAGAGTTTCCGTCCCTCCTACAATTTGTGAAGGAGACACAGAGGTTGCTCGATCTTCTTCAGTTATTTCGCTTCCTCATAAAGGACTTTGCCGCAGTAGCACACCTTTGTTACGATCTGCATAAGAAAAATTTCCTTCCCTTTGACGAAAAAACAAACAACGAAGCTTCGACACTTAAAGAGAGAGACTAGTGGTGCAGCCACAACGAACTTCCTCTGATTACAGCAAAGAATTCTGTTTTTGTATTCGTGAATACAGACGCGATTAATTACGGGAATAGAGAGGTGTTGTATCAACTGAAGATGAAGGAAGAAAGCCTTATCTTCGTTGCGACACTCAGGGCAGTGAGTTAAAATTATATTACGATCGAAATAGGAGGTTTAGCCTGTGTTCGCGTGCAAAAGTTTGAAACACGCATCTTCGCTATAAGGTAACTATCATAACAACAGGCTCTCGCTTTTATTTTTAGAAAAAACAGCAGACTGGGCCGGTGTAGCTCTGTTGAATCTCTGGTAAAACAGCTTCTCACCCACCCATAGTGTATTTAAAAGAAGAAAGATATAAGTTGCCCAGCTATCGAGTGGGCATCCGCAATTAATGTGTTCCCTCCGTCAAAAAATAGCGAAAACAGGAAACAGAAAGCAAATGAGACAGAAACAACAGAAACTCTCTCGAATTAGATTCGGTTTTGAGTTCGGGAAACTTTCATAAAAGAAACAACAGAAATGTCCCCGTGTAGGAAAATTGGTAAAATGGGCCGAAGAGAATCCACAAACACCCCCTCACATCTTAATAAAAGGCATCTTACATTACGCTGCGGAAGCAAAACCTTATCTTGTACATGTTCCGGATAGTATGATTTACAGCGTGATAGACCAATGCCACGCTTCCCTAGCTAGCGGGCACGGTGGTCAACAAAGAACCACAAAGAGAGTAGAAGAGAAATATCATTTCCCTGGCATTCAAAAGTTAGTTAAGGAATACTGTAGTCAATGTGTGTCATGCGCCAGAACTAAGGGTCCCAGGCCCCCTGTAGCAGAGATAAGTCGATGGCCATTGCCGTACACACCTTTCTCACGCGTTCATGTTGACAGTATTGGGAAATTGCCTTCCTGTACAGGAACAGGAGCCAAATACATCTTAGTATTTCGCGACGTTTTAACACGGTATGTCGAATTAGTGCCTTGCAAGACTAGAACGAGCGAAGAATGTGCCAGAGCATTGCAAGAGAGGGTCATATGTAGACATAGTGCCCCTCAGCTGTTAGTGTCTGATAATGCCTTGGAATTTACGAGCCAGGTGTTTAAAGACCTATGTAAGGCGTGGAGGATAAAGAAGATAGAGATTTTGCCTTACAAAGCATCCCAAAATGGTGTTGTAGAAAGAATAATTGCTGATATTGAATCTTTCCTGCGGCATTACGTGAATGCAAATCACAGAGACTGGGATAAATACCTGAGCTTTGCCCAAATCGCTATCAATTCTGCGTATAATCGATCTATAGGGTCTTCACCCCACTTCTTGTTACATGGTTACATAAAGAGGCTCCCTTATGAGATGCCTGAATTATGTATCACCATTGAAATAACGAGAGATAGATTCATCTCAGATGAATATATACGATAGTGGAAGAGATAACGATTATATAAGAGATTTGGCTAGAGAGAAGTTAGAAGCGGAAACCACAAAAACTATTGGAGCAACAACATAAAAGGGCCAAGCAAAGAGAGTTTAAAATAGAGACTACGTCTCGTTAGAGCCGTATAAACCACCCATCAAAGTCGAAGTTTATGTCCCAAGTTTGCAAGGCGCCATATATGTCCGCATGTTTAAGGACCTAACAGCTTAATGGTGTATTGTTTAGAGTCAGGCCGAACCTTCCCCGTCCATGTGACAACGCCAAGGTATTCCCAGCAGAAAAAGTTCACCGAGTCACATTTTGACTTTATGAATGATGAAGTTTGCCCACGCCGTGGAAGAAATGTTAAGCTCCAAAGAACAAAAAAGGGAAAGAATTGAGGAAAGACAACAGAGAAGCGACCCAGGAGTCCCTTCTAAGAGAAAAGAAGAAAGAGGAGAGAAGGAGGAAGAAGACGAAGGAGCAGAAGAAGACGAAGGAGCAGAAGAAGACGAAGGAGCAGAAGAAGATGAAGAAGATGAAGAAGATGAAGTAGATGAAGTGGAAGAACTTCCTCCTCCCACAAATCAAATGTCTTCCCAATATTCTTTCCAAATTCCCGTAACGCCACAAATTCAGCCCGGACACAGCTATTCTTCAATTCCCTATCCCACACAATCTCAACAAGAATACTACAATTCTTACTCTATTCCCCCACCTCAGCCGGTACCTAGTGGTACGAATTCCTGGAGCTATCCGCCTCCAGTGCAACAACCGACCCCGGTGGAACCCGTAAGAGAAAGTAAGCCCGTGAAGAAGATTTAGCGATGAGATTGTAGAAAGAAGAAGATACAGCGATGTACTCGCCGGAAGAGGCCGTCCAGGCAGTGAATTCAAGTGTTCCACTCCAAAAATTGACTTCCCTAAGACTCCCTCCAACCCTGCGGTGCGGAGAAAAGAGTTTAGACCATCTTATCCCCTATACAGCAAGAGATTTCCCTAGAAAACCCGGTCAAGAAACTTCTCAGGAGCCACCAGCTCACAAAGGTGAGGTATATGGCCTATGGTGGAGCCCCTCCAAGAACTAATTCCCCTGTGAAATCTCCAATTTTCCCCATGAAAGAGAACCGTTTCCATTCCCCCGGTCGTAGATTCATCTCATAAGAATTCACCGGATAACAGAAAACAGGAACCCGTCTTACCGCCCCATAATCTTTCACTGCGTCCCAGAATTCTACACCCCGATTACAAGAAGGCTCACGAGATAAAGAAACAAAGCATTACAGCAAACAGCCCGAGGCAAGTGACAACACGAGACTACAGCGAGACTCCTGTCCAGGCCTCCACCATGTCCCAATTGCATTTGAAACCACATTCCGTGCGAAGCAAGACATGAGTATTTGCCTTCCTGGTTACTAGTTCATCCCAATTTTGTATATACGTTGTATATTCCTAGATTTAAGAGAAAACTCTTTTAGTTTGTAGGATGAATTCTTCTTATTCTGCTAGTCTAAGAAGGATACTTCTAATTTTAAGAGTAGGATAAAAGTACATTTCGCTTAGCGTCTGTACTTAAAAAATTTTTTTTTTGATAAGTAGTTAAGAAAAACTTAGTGGATTAAGAAAAAGATTAGACTGGATTAGTTGACGATCGTCATAATTTTAAGCAGATTAACTTGGATTAGTATATATTCTTAGATTTTTTTTTAAGGAAATTATCGGCATAATACATATTCTATAACTCTAATCTTAGATTTAATGAACATCAATAGATTCTATAGAATAGATAATCAATACTAGTTTTTATCATCTTTCTTATATAAAGAAACTTTTTAAAAATATGTTTCACTCTCAGAAAGGCGGGACAAGGCGATTTTTAATACAAAATAAAAAAAACAAAATAGAAAAAACCAAAAAACTTTCTATTCAGAAAAATAAAAAAATTAGTAATAAGTAAGTAAGTACAGTATATATAAAACTAAATAGAAGTAAGTAAGTAATATTAAAACTAAATTAGAAGTATACACTAAGTACGAAATAGTAATCTACGTTAAGTTTGGGCTCTATACATTTAGATTTTTATTCTACTAAACTCAATTATAATTAGAAACCAGTTATTTTATGTAGTTTAGGTACATAATACCGCAGGAGCTTCCACTAAACCAATTAATTTTAAATTAATTATTAAATATAATTAGGCGACCTTATAATTAATCAAATAAGAAAAGTATAAAGTATAAATATTCAGAATGAATTTTGAACACCAGCTCTGTTGTTTACATCCTCAATCTTATCACAGGCCACAGCAATCTTCATAAACGAAAAAAGAAGAAACGAAGAATTCTACCTGGTTTAGTTCTATATCGTACGGGAGAAGTTAACTTCATAGAAGGATACCGATTTAGTTATCTCCTTAGAATGTCCTCCAGATATTAAAGAAACTATCATCAAGACGACTAAACTGGTAACCAACGTCAAAGAATCATTTCTTACCATCGTTCAAACACGTTCTAAATGTTCTCAATACACAAAGCTCATCAATGGGAATAAAACTTATCCATTCGAGTAAAAAAGTTTTACTAGCCAGAATCTGAACGAGTACAGTAATGTGACTGCCTTGATCTCAGCACGTCAAGAAGAAGCGAGCCGCTTTGATTTTGGCGGGAAGACGTCCTCCAACATTCTTTTTAGGTACGCTACAGACACCAAAACAGGTGAAACTACTCGAAAGAAGATCACATGCTTAGTAATTTATGCCTCTACCTCAAACTTATGAACTGAATTAGAAAACTGAAATCGAATACTCGTACTATAATAAACTTAGGATAGCTACAAAAAATTAGAATTTCAAATAGTTTTAAGTGCAACGCACAATATAATAAATCAGATGGGCAGTATTGGGCATTAATAAATCTAATTGAACAGACAGTTCAGAATATACACCAAATCCACCAATTGGTGATAAATTCACTCCAACTTGCCAAAAACAAAATAACAAACTCACAACTTTTTTCTCCCATCTTCCTATTACCTTTTGTACTTGAAATGAACAAAGAAACTAAACTCCATACAGTCATCCCGCTAGAAACTAAAACATACCAAACTTTCTTAACTTACTCTTGGACTATCCAATCTGATGCTAGCCCCTACGAATTAATCACTCTAATTCCTTTTATCTCAATAGAGAAATTTGTCTCCTACAAACTTATATCTTTTCCTACCCACCTTCCTTTAAACAGATCATTAGTCCGAGTCATGTACAACGACCCTAATAATTACTTCTTTGTGAATTACGGTAATCGAAAATACACTTACCTTAAAGAGTCAGCACACGATCTTTGTAGATTAGGCCAATTAGCAGTATGCCCCTCCAGTCCCAAGTGTTTGCTTCCATGATGATCAATCTTATTTACTCTCCTTAATTCTTGAATTTCACTAATGACTTTTCACACTGCCCTATAGTAGAATACAAGTCTTAGAACCTTATACTGTCACTAGGACATATCACTCTTATTCTTTCTCAGAAAAAAATAGGCTTCGAAGCATGTGAGAAACCCAACTCTATACAGCATGTCTATGACTATGTCTTTACTATTCCACATGGATGTGCCTTCATCTCTTCTAAGTTTCAGTTTAAGAACCCTATTCACCTCGAAAAGAACATAACCCTTTCTTCCTTAATTTCTTACTCTGATCACGTGCTATTCAACTTCTTATCTCACGTTGCTTTACCTAACATTTCTGCTGTCTTGTTTCCTAAGTTTCAAACCCTAAAAGAGATTCACTGGAATCAAAGATTGGATCAATTAAATCAAACTATGCACCCCTTTACACCGTACTTCCCACAAATTAAATTCATCCCATATATTGGAGGAGGTACTTCTGGCACGATTTTTTTCATTATAGTTCTTGTCATTGCATATTTCGTTTGGACTAAAAGAGTATTCCTTTGCAACATGTGTATGCCGAAGGCCCCAACACCCACAGAAAGCATTCCACTTCAGGCCATTCCAACACCCAATGTTAGAATACAATTAACACCTGAAGATACACCTTTAAACAACCTGGTTCAAATAAGATCCCGACCCAGCTCCCCAGCTCCTGTCCAACGCTTGTCTTTACTTCCAAGACCTCCTATGCCTCTTCCTAACCCTCGAGCTATTACTTCTTCTGAAAATCAAGTGACGTATTCTAATTGAAATCAATCTTTACGTTAAAGATTATCCCTGAGGGGGGACCTTTATCGTAATTGCCTCACAATTCCTCTTTATTTCGAATGCATACCATATTTGGTAAGCTATGCATTTATAAAATCAGAATTCGTCACACCTTAGAAATTCGTTGCTTGCAAACCAACAACGCAATATGCAAGAATGGCCTTGTAAATGAGTGGGACGCTGGTCGCTCCTTCTCGGTCCTAAAGGCCCGCATTTAGTTCTTTGTGCGAGTCAAACTACAATGTGTTTTGGTATTGTGACATAAATGGAATCTATCAAAGCCCCTATGCTCTAGATATATATATATATATATATATATATATATATATATATATATATATATATATATACCTATTATTCTTCTTGTGTGTGTGGGATAGTTTGCAACGTCATAGTGATAAGTGCTTAGTAACTTGACTTGCAATTCGTGGATAAGCTCGAATTCAATCATTTATAATATTATTATTATTATATATATATATATATATAATATATATATGTACACAATAGTACATATATATATACAGTATTATATATAATACACTCCTTATATGATTATGTGGCCACATAATTATATAAATAAGTATGTATTAGCTTTTAAATCTATTTGCAGTATATTGTATATATTTTGTTTCTTAAATGCTGGACGAGAGTTTCTCGAAGAAATTAGAAATGAGAGAATTTCCCTTTGCATAGAGAAAGAATCTCTAAATAAGTACGAGGTAAGAAAAAATGTTTAACCAAACCATTTATTGTACAGTATATAAAAGACAATCTAATATTCATAACACATTTTTAATTATAAAAGGTTAAAACAATTATCTTCTTATGCTAAATATGAAATGTTAATTACCAAGAGCAATTGTATAACCAGCTTCAGACATGCTAAATATGAAATGTTAATTACCAAGAGAAATGGTATAACCAGCTTCAGACATGCTAAATACGAAATGTTAATTATCAAAGAGCGATTGTACTCTCATCATCAAACATGCTAATTAGGAAATATTGTTAACATTATAAAAGCACTTAACTAATTGTAGGTTTAATGAGTTTTGTATTATTTATATTACATGTTTCTAATTTTTATATAATACTTTTTAGGCGGTTTTTTATATGAGTCTGATTTATGGATAGAAGACCACCTGTGTGGCAAATAAACATTGTGTTGAAGACTTATTCTTTGCCCGTGAGCCGAGTCTAATTAAGAATTGGGAAGAAATTCCATATATATATATATATATATATCGTTTAACCGTGTGATGTTAAAAAAATTTCAATGTTTAAAGTTCTTGTGAGGTTGAAAATCTTGGGGGTGGCCATAGACCTACCTTGTCCCCCTTAAGGCGTGTATATATATATAATATATATATATATATTATATATATAATATATATATATATATATATATATATATTATATATATATATATTATATAATATATATATATATATATATATATATATATATATATTTCTTGATTTTACTATGCACATGCACATCAATTATATGGTATAGAATTTTTATACAATAATTATTTCTTGGGTAACAGTTGTCACAAAAAAAAAAAAATAGTAACAACTGATTCCTGACACCCGGACAACCTCCAACTCTGCAGCCCTGTCATAAAGTAAACCGTGAGGAAGTTATATAAAACTTGTTATGCAAGATCTCGGTTTTTTCATTCATAAATATTTTTAAACAAGCAAATTAAATTTTAAAGTCATCTTAGAACCTAATTAAATAGTTCATTAAAGAAAATGTATTGTAAAAATTAGTGAGCGGACGCGTCACTCTGCTAAATATTATATTTAAACAGGATTTTGGTATCGGTATCGGTTACTTATTACAGATACCACAAGATTTGCCTTGATCTGATAGTACAAAAAAGTAAATTTATTCTTGCCTCATTAAAGACTGAAGCTGCCTGAATGAAATCAATCGGAATGATATGATTTTATGTGTCGAATTGTAAATCTTAAAAGCCGACACTCATCCGTTTGTACATTTTTACAGACCAAAATAAATGAATTTTGTTCTATTTTGTGTTCAACGTTCGTCCGAAGATCTTACCGATGATTTTTATGCAATGGACTTCCATTACGAAGCTTGACGTGTTGCAAAGAAACATCAGACGGATTTTACTCTTCTACTTTTAGCCTAATTATGAGACTTTCTCGTGTACAACAAATGAAATGTTTAAAATTTTGAGCTTTTAAAATTTTTTAAAACCTAAATAATTAATTGCAGGGTAGGCTGCGAATGACCCAGTTTTGTTTATGCAGAGTTATATCAGACGTGAGTTTTAATATAAGAAAACTTTATGAGGAATTCCCTTTTTAAACATTAGAACTTAGCAAGGATTCCATTTTGTTTTGCCATGCTCAAAAATTAAACCTCCTAGCCTTTCGCCCATATACCTCAGTGGAATTACTCTCATCTTCATCAAAGTGATGAATTTCTTGCAATATCGAAATATAATAATAATAATAATAATAATAATAATAATAATAATAATAATAATAATAATAATAATAATAATAAACCTTTTATTTTTGGCTTTAATATTACTTTCTTATAATATTGGATTTATATAACAAAATATTATTTGTTAGCCGTTTCCACAAATAAATTTCATTACCGCCTGAAGATGCATTAAGTTCGGAGGCGAAATATTGCAACAATTATATTAGTCTTCAACAATGGTTTAAGCCCTGAAGGATCGATCTTGATGGGAAGTGTTTTCTTCTTAACTTTAAAAGGAAAGTAAATTCGAAGAAGCGACCCTGAGAGGAGAAGTCCCCAACTTTTACCTTTTGAACCTCCAGAATGGCTGTAAGCCCACTTTTCTTTAGAGTATTCGGACTTAGGACACCCGTTATGAGGAGTGGATATGATTTTCCTACTGGCGAAGTTGAGATGAGATATTTTCTGTTTTTGTCTTTTTTTGGAGAGCCTTTTAGGCGAATTTGTGAGGTGACAATGTGTTGAAATTTTATTTTTTACTTTAATATTACTTTCTTATAATAATGGATTTATATAATAATAATAATAATAATAATAATAATAATAATAATAATAATAATAATAATAAGAATAATAATAATAAAGTTACGAGGATTTCAATGATCTAACGGACTTTGTTACCTCGTTTAATTTTTTTTTGAGAGAGTAATGGATAACGAAGTTACCTTTAAGAGTAGCGATGTCCATCTATGTTTGTTCCCTTCTTAAAAGCCTCTTTGACAGTTCTAAAGTAGAAGGTCTGCTTTGAGGACATGTCTTCGGAAAATAATGGATTCAAAATTCACATACAAAGAATTTTCAAACAAAACTAACGTAAAAAAAAAAAAAAAAAAAAAAACACTTCAATCAATATTTGAATGTAACGCAATTGCTGAGGGAAAAGATTTGTAATCTCGTTTCCGAGGATGAACTTGAAGATGCGTCTCAAACAAATAAAATTACCCGCAAACTGGAATAATATTTTCCAGACTTTCTTTGAAAAACAGTAGTGAACTTATTTTATTTTTATTGTTTTAATTCTAATTTTAACATTTAAATGAGTAATTAAAACGGTTTCATTTTCTCTTGGTACTTTTAAGATAATAACGTGTGCATAGGAAGGGGGGGGGATATGCAAGTTTTTTTTTGTTCATTTAATCCGTTGACAAAATTTGTTGTTTCAATTATGTCAAAAGAAAACTTACAATGAAGAAACGTTTACAACTAAAATGATTCTTTTAAAAGGTACTCGATTTACACTAGAAATAGATAACAGAGTTGACCAATATGTTTTAGGAAACAAGTTAAAAAAAAACATGTATGGTAATCACAAAGCCGTAATGAATGAATTATATTCGACTTCGATTTTTTTTCTTCCTTTTGGTGTTCTTAAATATTTCTAAAAAAAATAAAAAATCCTCATCATTAAATTTCTCTTTAATTTTCTGCAATAAATTTTTTTAAATTACATAACATAATAAGCGAATAGTTTTCATATATTTATTTTTAACTAGAGAACTGAACAATGAACAGATAAATTTGTTGATCTTATGAGTGGTATACATCATCTTCTCACCTAATTTCATTTGTTTCTGGTAGAGCTTTTTATCCTCTCAACGAAGCCAAGAGCCATCAACTTTAGTGATGTCAAATATGCTATCAAAATCATTTCGTCTTTTTTTTTTATTGGTCTACGTTGGTTTTTTTTCATGCAGACCTATAGGTTTACTTAGGCGAGCATTTATAACTTGTAGACTTTCAAAATTTCTTTCACAATCGAATTAATTCATTGGCAGTCAGTTTAATTCTAATTTTATCTTTTAGTGTTCCAATAACATAAGAAATCTACCCAAAACATGTAGTTTTTTAGGTAGCCTTGTGAGTTTTTAAACGTTCAACACGAGGAAGGTTTCATCACCGTGTATAAAGGGATGAAGGTAGATTTGAAGTTCATTTTTAGGCATCCTTTTTAACATATCAAAAGATTTAAAGTATTTCATGGATGTATCATTAATATTTTCAATTATTAATCAAATTTGAGAAAGGCAAAATAATTAGAATGAAAATAGAAAACAAAGGACATTACACAACACGGAAACTATTTCCAACTAATCTTAGGTTCGTATCAATATATATATATATATATATATATATATATTATATAATATATATATATATATATAATATTATAATATATATATATTATATTATATATATATATATATATATATTATATATATATATATATATATATATATCCCTTCAGTAATTGTACGGTATAGCCCTCACACAGTCTGCGTCTCAAGGGTGTATTCCATATGAAACATGAACACCTGAGAAATATTAAAGTATTTTTATTCTGAACGTTATTTTATTTTTGCAAGTAGATAAGGCATGTTAACGCAGAATTTAAATCAAATTGACCTAACAGGAACCCTCACGAGAGCTTGATGCCATAGCTGGGGCCTGGTTGAAAGGAGGTGGTTCCGAGTGCCCAGAGATTCATGTGGGCAGTTATTAAATTTTTAGCTCTAGCAATAAGCCGTTTAATCTAAACCATAATATCACAATAACTGTTTTTACGTAAGAAATACATGTGATAACTGTTACTAATAAGATAATTAATGCATAAATATTCTATACCATATGGTTGATGTGTATAATAAAGAAAAATCAAGAAGAAAGTTTCATTTTGCATTACAATTAACTGATGAGTTAATTACTCTTGAATAAAAAATTTTATTGCTTCATTTATGGTGACTCCTGAGTGACCGAACACCCAACCTTTTAACTCCGGATCAAATAAGCTTAATATAGGTTGAAAAAAAAAGAACAACGGCCTAAACAGGAATTTTCACGAATTGAGTCCAAGACATTTCTCGAAAGGTCTCATCCTTGAAAGTTGATCAACTACTGGTTCCTACATTTAAATGTCTCGTTCTGACACCAACTCGGCAAATCTCACCAGATCTGCCATTCTGGTTACGAGGAACTGAATGATTAGTCTATGATTCCTGTAATTGGCCTAACTATAAGTTCAGTAGTGGGAGTGAAAGCATAGTAAGTCCTGTGTTCTCTCTAGTTCAGGTAGCTGTAGATTTACCTGCGCAAAGCTTCGAGAGATTTCAAGAGTTTAAACTCCCCACATTGAGCTTGTGCAATCGTTTCGATTTCATTCTACAGCTACTAAAATTGACATGGATTAACCTCTAGAGGACATCAATTATATCAAAGAAATGCAGTGGGAATCTTTTCCAAACAATTAGATTTCTGATTAGCGAAAACGGTATGGAAAATTTAAAAGCGATCGGAATATTTGTCTAAATTGACTTATCGAGTAAAATTCAGAAGCTTCGTATTCCTTCATTAAACTACATTAATTGTGTACTATAGCTACATCGAGGAGATTATGGAAATCTCATCATTGTTTCATTTACAAAAAATCGGAGTTCGTTTGATCCATCAACACCCATCTAACCCCGTCAGCGAATATCGTGTAAGACTCTTGGCTGTAAAAACTGAGGTTAAGACGCTAGAATTGATTTATAATTTCTCGTCGGAAGAATTATTTCCCAGTTGGATGATACATTTTGTGAACGCGATAATTAATTGTTCTAACCGAAAATTAGATAATTTAGTCGTGGTTGTTGAAATCCAAAACAGAAGAATAATCGAATGGAAAGTCAGAGAAGTTCCACCGCCATTTGAAAATTACGTATCATTGTCAGGGGGAGAAGAATCAAAAACTGAATATCCCGAAGAATTATTAGATGGGTTATTAAAAATGTTGGAAATTGGTAAGAAGATTCCGAAGATTAAAGATCGTGAAAGAAACGAAATCAAAATGCCATTCTGTCTCTCATGCTTAGGCATTTACGGGGTTATGACGCTCTTTAGGCGCCAGTTTATGGAAGGGTTTAGAGAAATATGCAAATTACATTCGAGTAAATCATTTCAAAAGGAAATGGAAAAGAAAATAATTGATTCTTGGGATACAAAAATTTTTAGAAACCAATTGCAAAAAAGCATTCGGAAGATCGACGTTTCCTTGGAATTGAATTTACGCAACGTTTGGTAATTTAATGCTATCCTTCAAAGAAACAAAAATTTAGATACCCTTTCTCCTTTCCAATTTCAAAATGTTTATATCTTGAGATTATCGTACGACGAAACATGGGAGATTTTTCGAACAAAATGGTAATTGTGGCTCATTGAGTAATAAAATCGTTGAAGCCTTTCCGAATTTGACTTACTTAGAAATCAGAATACACAATTATCTAGATACGTATTTCCAACAAAGTATTGATGACTGGGAAACGATATTAAATAATGAAAATAAAAGTTTTTAAAAATTTGGTAGAATTAAAAGTCGATTTTTCAAATGTTTTATACGAAATTTGTCGCGTCTCTCCAAATTTAAAAAAGGTTGTAATATTCTTCAAATGGGAATGTATCAGCGCTTGCAAAATTTATAATCTTCTTAATACCACTCGTTCTTTGAAAAGAGGATTAGAATTTAATTTCGGTCAGTACTTAGTGTTGTCAACAAAATTTCTCAAATCGTGTTAAAAAATGCCGTAATCCCGAGCACAAAAGAAATATCAGCCAACTATTCGAAAAGATTATGGTTACTATGAAAGATGTTTATGGAAATCCCATCATTCGGTGGAATATAAAGCAGTATGATTGATTCCCGCAAGAAGGGCGGTTTGCCAGGTCATATTGAATCGATTGATAACCCTGAATACAAGTTTAAAGAGAAAGGAATTTCTATGAAAGTCAATTATGGTTAAAAGACGAGGTCGTTTTCTTAAATCGAGTTCCTTTTTTAAACTTTTAAAGCAACTTCGAGATCCCAAGCCAAAAGCCTTTCATTTGATTTTTTCCTCTATTGATAACCATGTTTTTTTTTAATGCATTTTTGCAGCTGTTCGAAATATAATAGGGAAAATGATAAAGTAAATTTAAAATGTATAAAAATATATATTATATATATATATATATATATATATATATATATATATATATATATATATAATATATATTTATATATATATATATATATATATATATATATATATCAGGCTTGGGTTCAATTACAAGTACTTGTCTTAAGTACATTTTTTGGAGTACCTTGTACTTGTACTTGGCAAAACTTTCTAAAAACCAGTGTACTTGTACTGTACTTGACTTATTATATTTGATATTCATTATTTCTTATATATGTAATTCTAATAAATTTCCATTTATGAATGGTAAATTATGGGTCATTATATAATATATATATTATTATATATATATATATATATAATATATATATATATATATATATTATATTATAATATATATATATATATCATATATATCATCATCATCAACCACCTTTTTACCCCAAGAAAAGTAAACAGAAAAGTAGTAGAAGAATATGACAAAAGTCGAAAAGAAAGCCCAGCCTTATCTACCTATTAGTATACCTATTAAAGAGAACTCGCCGCAGTCAGAAAATCCACCCTAGAGCTTCGCGGGACAGCGACGGACCCTCACTATGGCATATCGCCAATGTGGGGTTCATCTCTTGGCCCAGGGGGCCCACAACAATACACCCTCACAAAACCCTGCCATTTACTCCTATTATGCACTTTTCTTCTCGCCCCTGCCAAACTCACATTTCACTATTCCAGACATTCTTTTGCTGACTCAATCCACTTTTTCTTCGGTCTCCCAGTCAGGTCGATTCCACAACACACTCACACCACTCTATATCCGCTTAACCAACCGACTATCATCCATCCCTTTCACATGACCAAACCATCTAAACGTACTTTCATTTATTCCTTTTTTCACACCATACAACTCTGTAATACGTTCATTCCTCATTTTATCAATTCTTCTCACACCTAACATGCCCCTAAGATTGTCCATCTGCACACATTGTACTTTATGGTCTGGAATAAGAGGCATAGATCTAGTCTCACTACTATACATTACCTCGGGTAACAACATACCCTCACGCAAGAGCCTAGCGCACTCAAGACTTAGCTCTTTACATCCACCAAGGAATTTAATTGGCAACAGCCACCTTCTGCAATTTACAACTTTCCTACTATACACTCGGCATCATCCGGTTCCTTTTCGTCCAACCATATAATATCCTAAATATTTAAACTCAGTCCACTTGTTTCCAGCTGGCTCCCAATAAGCATAACTTCACATCCGAGGGACTGTTTCCTCTCTCACAACCATAAACCTTACTCTTATCTACGTTTACTTTCAAACCCATCCTTTTACACACCCTGCCAAATCTCTCTACCAATCCTCTCAAACTCTCTACAGATTCCCATGCAACAAAACAATATATATATATATATATATATATATATATATATACCCTATATATATATATATATATATATATATATATATATATATATATAGGCGAGATGGTGATTGATTGGATTTGGAAGTTGTATAACGAAGCGTTGATGGAGGGTATAGTTCCGAGGGATTGGAGGAGAGCAATATTAGCACCTTTATATAAGGGTAAGGGGGATAAGGTAACTGTAAGTATTATAGGGTAATTAGTTTATTGAGTGTTGTAGGGAAGATATATGTTGGTATTTTGGTCGAAAGAGTGCGTCGAATGACTGAAGAGCTGATTTGGGGAAGAACAAGGTGCGTTTAGAAGTGGTAGAGGATGTAGGGGTCAAATCTGTACATTGAAACAAATGATTGGGATGAGGGAGAAGAAGAATAAATTGTATTTAGGATTTATGGATTTGCAACACAGGCGTATAATAGGATTTAATAGGGAAGCTCTATTTTATTAGTATATAGTGTTGGTGGTAAGCTTTTGAATAGAATCAAAGTATGTATGACGATAGTGAAGCGTGTGTAAGAATTAAATAGAGTCGAAAGTGATCGGTTTTAATATTAATAGCGAGTGAGAAAAGGATAGTGCTATGTTTCTTGGCGACCAATCTGTATATGGTGAAGGTTTTGAAAGAAATTAGAGGTAGGGGTGACAAGGGATAGTGTTAGAATGATGGAGAATGGAAGAGAGTGGAAGATTCCCTACCTATTATATGAGGATGATTTGGTTTTGTGTCGCGAATCTGAAGAAAGTTTGAGAGGACTGGTAGAGAGATTTGGTAGGGTGTGTAAAAGTAGGGGTTTGAAAGTAAACGTAGATAAGAGTAAGATTATGGTTGGGAGTAAGGAACGTCCTTGGAGTGAAGTTATGTTAGAGTGAGCAGCTGGAAAAAGTGTCAGTGAATTTAAATATTTTAGGATATATTTTGAATGAAAGGGAGCGGATGATGGAGAGTGTAGGAGTAGAGATGAGAAAGAAAAGATGTGAGTGGCAGTTAAATCGCTGGTGGATGTAAAGGACTAAGTCTTGAGTGGCTTAGGGTCTTAACATGAGGGTATGTTTGTTACCGTGTTTAATGTATAGTAGTGGGACAATGGTCTGGAATAAGAGGTATAGATCTAAATTACAATGTGTTCAGATGGACAATCTTAGTGGCGTGTTAGGTAGTGAAAAGAAATGAAAAATGAGGAATGAACGTATTAGAGAGTTGTTCGGTGTTGGAGAATGGGGTAAATGAGAGAATAAATGAAAGTACGTTGAGATGGTTTGGTCATGTGGAAAGGATGGATGATAGTCGGTTGGTTAACGGATGTATAGTGGTGAGTGTGATTTTTTTTTTTTTTTTTTTTTTTTTTTTGTTTTTTTTTTTTTTGGGAATCGATTGACAGGATGGGAGACAGAAGAAAAAGTGGAATGAGTCAGAAAAGAATGCCTGGAGCTGGGAAAGAGAAATGCGAGTTTGGCAGAGGCCGAGAAGAAAAGTGCATAACAGAAGTAAACGGGGTTTTGTGAGGAAGGTATGGTTTGTAGCCCATCTGGGCCAAGGAATGAAACCCCACATTGACGAGATGTCATAGTTGAGGGTCCATCGCAGTTCGTGAAGCTCAAAGGTAGATTTCCTGACTGCCACGAGTTCTCACTAATTGGTATAAAGGGGGCGGTAAGGCTGGCTTTCCTTTTCTACTTGCTTCATATTCTTTCACTATTTTTATGTTTCCGGGTGCATGTTACGTCCTTCAGTCTTGCTGAGAGAAGATGGGTGGTGATGGATGATATATATATATATATATATATATATATATAATATATATATATATATAATAATATATATAATATATATATATATATATATATATAATATATCAAGTTTTCAATGGAGACTTGTATTGATACCATGTACTTGTACTTGAACAATCTAGAATTACTTGTACTTGTACTTTTGAACAATTCCTAGAGAGTATTGTAATTATAACGAGTAGTGTAGAAGCCTGAAATATATATATATATATATATATATATATACTATATATATATATATATATATATATATATTATATATATATATATATATATATATATTATATAATAATATATATATATATATATATATATATATATATATATATATATATATATATATATATATATATATATATATATATATATGCCTCAGAATATTTTAATTAAAGAGCAGCGCCCTACTCAGGATATTTGATTATTGTTTCCACATTAGAAGATAACCTCAAATAAAACAATTCATCAGATGTAAAAAATTCTGAACAACACAAATTTTCAAAAGTTACATCCACAATTAAAGCTGAGATGTCGCAACCTAGGAAATCTAGATTTGACGAAGAGTTACAGATTTCGTTTATACGGATAGCGGATTTGACGAAGAGTTACAGATTTCGTTTATCGGATAGCGACTCGTGCTTTGACAAGTCGAATTTCTTACGTTAGAGCCTCTATGGAGAGGCATATTGTTCCTTCAAAAGATCAAACATTATCGTTTTATGATATATTCATTACTCACCAGGAATTTTGCGAGCAAAATGATCAAAAATCCTTAAACCCTCTAGAGTTTCTTCAAGTTCTATATTCGTTTCTGGGTCACGATATATCATCCTACTTGACTGTCCAAACCCCAACAACCAGTGTAATCACTGAAGACCGTTCTTCTAGGTTTAGTGAACCGAATCGTTAAGGTTCCAATAGTGATCAAATAAAACAGAAAGATGATTTCAACCACCTTAAATATTTGAGATTTAAGTGTAGTGTACTAAAGCTAAAGTCAGACAGGACTCGTAAACGTATTATTATTGATTGCACCGGAAAAAAATTTTATAATAAATTTTCAAATTCTGAGGGTAGAAACTTAAAAGAAAAGGGTTTCTTTTGAGGTACCAGTCGATGATGACGGGCACAACAAATTGCCACCTCCTCCAAAAAATGTGACATTTTCAGAAGAACAGGAGCTGTCGATTAAAGTCTTGGAAATGGGGTTTGAATCTGTTAGAAAAGCATAAAAACTATGTGTACTCTGATATAGTAAATAGTTTATTTGTGGGTCTTTTCGAGTCGATTAAGAAAAAACAACTGATGCATCTACTGTGAGAATTCGGCCACGCCATGTCTTGTGGAGTGAAACACAATGCGCTCTGTTTGTTGTTCAAAGAAGTCGCTTCTCACGTTAACCACGCGACTCACGAATGTGCTCTCGAACCTATTTACAAAATGATCACTCTTTTACACCTTGATACGTGTAACGAAGATCATTGTGGATTTCCTAACTGCAAGCGCCGTCGTCGAGAACAGTGGAAAGACCGATCAACAACGAAGGTGGCTGTCAATTTCCTATCCTCAGACTTCGGTTCCGGAACATTATGAAAAAAAGAGCTTTCTCTTAAGAGACGAGTTGATGAAGACGACAATGATGATATCGGCCGCCACAAAGTACCGTCACCTTCCCAGAAAAAGAAATTGTCAGATAAACACGAAATGTTGATCAGAATCGTGGAATCAAAGATTTATAATCTTTTGGAAAACCACAAAGACGCCGTATGCTATAAACTAGCAAATAGTTTATCTTTTGTTTTTCAAGGCTTAGGAGAGCTAGACTGATGTATTTTATGCGAGAATTTGCACATTCAATGTCTTGTGAAACAGACCATAGATCACTTTGCTGCTTTTTCAAAGTAATCGCATCTCATGTTCAAAATGCAACTCACGATTTCGTTGTCGAAATGATTTACAAACAAATCAAACTTTATTACTTGGACACGTGTGACGAAGATCGTTGTGGATTTCCTAACTCCGAACTCCGTCGAGAAGATGTAGGGCCAGACCGATCAACTACCAGGATGGCTCTGGATTTACTAATAGCAAACTCCGTCGAAACCAAACAATTTGGACCCACAAGGAAAAAAAAAAAAATTTGAACCGTAAGGATTTCCTACACACCGACTCCGTCTGATAAATTAACCACTTTAAATTTTACAATAATCATTATAAATTTAAAAATCACAATCACAAATTAAGTATATATAATTAATATATATAATATATTATATATATATTAATATATATATATATATATATATATATTATATATATAATATATATATAATATATATTTATATATATATGCGTTTTTTTTTACATTGGGTGCATATAAAAATTTCCAACGCTATAAAATTGTATTTTAATTTTTTTATTTATAGGAATAAAATTTGGTATTGATGATAATTTTTTATTTGAACCCGTTGTTTCACTAGTAAAGACGTTCGTTGAAAAACTCGTTTTTGAATTCGAGTTTAGGCGCTCTACATTCAAGAGCACTAAATGTATTTACGTTTTAACTGAACCGATGTCTTTTTTGTCGTACCTTCGACGTCTAAGTTCCCGAGCTCATATTTTTTCCATAACCCGCTGAAACTGTTCAAAATTTATAAACAATTAATTTGCAATTAATTAAAATGAAAGTAAATGTAAATTCTCTATAAACAAATGATGTTTTTTCCACAATTTCAATTTGTTTTAATATCGTTTCATCGTGCCCTGAGGAACGTGACGACCATCGAAGGAAAATATATCGAGGCCACTCTCCCTTAGAACCATAACTATTATATACTGTTGATTATTTTGGAAACGAAAATTGACTAAACAATATCAAACTTAAATTTTTATGTTTAAAGTATCGTTAAGCTTAATAATTATTCTTATAGTGACGTTTCATCGGGAACTAAAATAACACGATGGTTTAAATATAAAATCTATAAAAAAAAATTCAGAAAAATTTTTTCAAGTCAAAATTTTTTATCAGGTTTTACACTTAGACCTTCGTCATGTACTAGTTACCGATGAAACGTCAGTATAAACCCTATTAATGCGATCAACGATAGTTCCTGCTTAAAAAATTGATGTTTGATGTTTAATCATTTTTCGTTTTCCATAAAACGACAATAACTTATAGTGACCTTTCAAAGGGATCTGGCTCTCGATTTCTTTTCTTCGACGCCCGTCTCATTCCTTATGAAATAACACTATTATAATTTAAAAAAAAAAACTCAGAATAAAAAAAGGAAAGAAACATCTTAAAATATATTTTGAAAGTTTTTATTATAAGACTACACTTATTTTATTTTTTGTAAATATATAATGGTGTTTCATAGGGAACGAGACGCCCGTCAAAGACAAAAAATCGAGAGATAGTTCCCTTTGAAAGGCCACTATAAGATATTGCCGTTTCTTAGGGAAACGAAAAATGACTAAAGGATATCAAATATAATTATTTTATGTTTGAAATATCGTTAGGCTTATTAAGTTCTTATAACGACGTTTCATCGGGAACTATTATAAGACGAAGGTCTAAGTGTAAAACCATAAAAGTATTTTTTAGAAAAAATTTTTCAAGTATAACTTTTTTTCCAGGATTTATACTTAGACGTTGGTGTTATTTTATTTCCCAAATGAAACGTTACTATAAGCGCTAATACAGCGTTCAACGATAGTTAGTGCATATGAAATTGATGTTTGATATCATTTAGTAATTTTTCATTTTCCATGAAACGACACTATCTTATGGTGATCTTTCAAATGGAACCGACTCTCGAGTTCTCTTCTTCGACGGCCGTCTCGTTCCCATGAAACGACATTATTATACTTTTCAATAAAAAAAGAAAAAAAAAGAAACATTTTAAATTATATTTCGAAAGTTATTATAAGAGCACATTCATTTTTTTTAAATAATAGACGCTGGAATTGAACTTGGGAGGTAAATGTGACCCGGTAAACATTATCCGGAAGCACCTTGGACGCATCAGGAATGATAATTTTTTTCACAAAATAGAATACCTAAATTAGTTTTTACTGTCTTGCCAAAAGTTCTCTTCTTCGACGGCCGTCTCGTTCCCATGAAAAGACATTATTATACTTTTCAAAAAAAAAAAAAAAAAAAAAAAAAAAAAAAAAAAAAACATTTTAAAATATATTTCGAAAGTTGTTATTATAAGAGCACATTCATTTTTTTTAATAATAGACGCTGGAATTGAACGGGAGGTAAATGTGACCCGGTAAACATTATCCGGAAACACCTTGGACGGATCAGGAATGATAATTTTTTTCACAAAATAGAATACCTATATTACTTTTTACTGTGTCTTGCCAAAATTTTTTTAATTTTGTTGCTACCTTTATATTTTTTTTACCTGACATTTCTCAATCAAATCATATCATGATGACGTTACAATTTTTTAGAAAAGGTATTTTGAGTAAAATTTGTCCACTATGCAGAAACCTAATTAAATTGGAATATTCGTTCGTTAAATTATGTTTTGCTTAATAATCTAAACGAGTCGGACTGGCGTTACAATTTTTGGAAAACCTATTTTGATTATAATTTGTTGACTAAGCAATAATCTAATTAAATTGGAATCTTTTTTATTATTTTAAAATTTTATTATTATTCGTCAAACGAAATTCATTTATCAACATCTATTTTTTTCTTCGCAGAAACACTTTAACAATGAGGTCTCTGAAGATTGAGATTTGCAGCATTTCCATTCTAAACAGAAATTTTTCAATTCTGCAGTTCAAGGAACCTGTGAAGATAACGCATCCAAATGGGCGCTATGAAGAAATCGCTCTGTCCACGAGGAGGCGGTTCTACATTAGGGTTGAACCATCGACGTATTTACGACCGGTGCACGGAAAGCAATTCATAAAATGCCGGAGTGAAACTTGTTTCATCATAAAAAAATTTAAAGACTTTTTGTTTTAACGATATTCCCCAGGAAGATCTTCGACCGAAACTTAAAATGGTTTTAACCGATGGTAAATCCAGGTATCCCCTCGATCTCGAGACTGTGTTGAAATTTTCGACAGACCTGATGGAGATCAAATCTGCGGGGGGAATAACATCTATAAAATACTACGAAAGAAATAAATTAAAAAGTACCCTTATTGTTATGAAAAAATTGATCGATAAAGAATTTAAAAACCACCCCTCAAGTATGAGACAAACGAATAAATCTTCGACCAAAAACAAACTAAATCAATATGACAAATAGGATGATTTTCGATTCTTACGCCATCGCCTCATCTATAAAAGAAATAAACAACGATATCGATACTTTTTCCCCGGAGAATGATACTTTCGACGACTCAGATTTTTCAAACTTCTTACTACCCTCTTCGGTTGAAGATTTTGGCTCGGATGAATCGGATGAAGAGTATGAATCAAATTCCTACAGCACGAAATGTGAAGCTACCAGCACCGAAATTAGAAAATTTGAAGATGAATTTGATGACGACGTTAAGGACGAATTTTTCACAACTTTAGACTCAACAAACGACGACATACGGGCAATCGAACAGAAAGATCTTGACGAAAACACGTGCCCTTTGACCTTCGATTGTAGTATCGAAGATTTGAAGGACGAGAAGTTACCCGAACTTGTAGATCGGGGGAAGATGGCCGTTTTAAGGAATTTTCCCTTCACCGGCTTTTCGGTGTTTGTTTATATAAGGAAAAAATCTCCCCTGGACACTAACTTTTATAATAAGTCAAAAAAGAAACCTCTTTACTTCGATAAGAAGAACCGCATTTGATGAAAATTTAAAAGATATTAGATGCGACAACCTAAACGAAAAAAAGATGTTCATCGAACTAGGGAATACGTTCGTCAACGTCGTCATTCCAGTTTTTACTCCGAACGTAGCAAAAGTTTTAAAACCACTTCTTCAGACAAAATTATTCATCTCGGTCTGCTCCTTCTGCATAATAAGAACCCCATTCATCGTCGGTGATGAAGCCCATTTTGCAGCTTTGGTGTGTCTTTGGATGAAATTAATAATTTCCGAAGGTAATAAAAAAGATTTTGTTCGGAGGAGATTAGATTCCGTGACAGCCACCGCTTCTGCTTATCTAGATTGGCCTCGTTTTAAGGCCTACAAAAGGGGGTTACTAGACAACGCCGAATCTGCATTGAGTAGGAGCATTTACGCCCACGAAGAAAAGGGCGGCAAAGTTATTTTAGAAAACCTTTCTAAGGCAATATTTTTCTTGCATACTTATCGCGATGAAGTTGAAGCGTGCAAGATCGAAAAAATATTCGAATTAATACTCCGGGAACATATTTATCGGTCAATTTACAAATTGATAAAATAAAATGATTTGAAACAAACCGTCATCAGGTATGTATTCGCTGAGAATTTTGATTTTGTAACCTCTACGGGCATTCCTTTGATTAACCGAACTTACTTAGATGACGTAGCTGCTAAAAGCGAAGAAGCGATCGAAGAATTTCAAACTCGTTATGAGTTTCTTAGAAACTATCATTTGAGCGCAACTACAAGAAAATTCTTAAATAGGTTAGTGACGAATTTATGTCGCAGAAGCGTGTTAGAGTGTCACTGAACACCAACTTCATACTCAATTGCAAAGATGATGAATCGATTGGAGACATAAATTTAATCAGTTTTCATAGTACAGCTCAACGAGAATTTAACGTTTCCCCCGGAACATTAGAAGAAATATACGAAAAAAAGAGGATGTTCCGCTACGTCTACGAAAGTGTAATGGACATAAATATAACCAATAATTCTACCAAATTTCCCAGGGACTCGACGGCATCGAAGTAATGCAAGAGAAATGTCCTTTGGTATGTGAGTTGCGAAAATGCATCTTGTCAGGTAAGGAAGTGTGTAGATGGGATCAGTTGATAGAAGATTTTAGGGTATTTGCGAAAAAGTTTGTGGTATGTGCAAATGTGGTTTATTATATTAGGAAAGTGCGAGAGGGTGATTTGTATGTACCGGTGTTTTCTGTGGTTGGAGCGGTAGGGATGACTTTAGTGATCCATCGTAAGATATGGACACCAAAAAAAACAATGGGGCGAAATTTAAATTAGGGAATGTATGAGTCCTTTATCCTTGGATTGCGAAAGATAGTTTAATGATGTAGCGACACTTTTGTGAGCGAATATCAGAAAGGGAAGTAATCAGAGAAATGTATGTGAAACACCTGTGTTGCGAATGGACGTGAGTGAACCTTTTGAGTTGGTGGTGATTGATTGTGTTTCGTTACCGGTGACCGCATGTGGGTATGTAGGAATGGTTGTGATGGTAGATTATAAGAGTAAGTTTGCATATGATGTGCCTGTAAAGAATAAAACTAGTGCGAATGTGGCTAAGGTAGTGAGAGAAGTGTTGTTGCCTATGTGTGTGTGTGTAAACCGAAGCGAATGTTGAGTGATAATGGGCCGGAGTTTGTAGGACAGGCGTTTGAGCAAATGTTGAGTGATTGGGGGATTGAGCATGTGAGAACGACCCCGTATATGCCTAGTTCGAATGGTTTGGCTGAGAGAACAGTACGAACGTTGAGTGAGATGTTACGAATGATGAGTGAAAAGGAGAATGATTGGGATTATTGGCTGGGAAGTGTTGTGGGCATATAATATGACTGTGCATAGGGCAACTGGTATGTCTCCGTGTATGTATGTGATGAATTTTGAGAAGTTTGTGAAACCTAGGTTGGGATTGCCTGAAAGTGATAGGGATGTGTGGAGAAAAGGAAGTTTGAAGTTTGCAAGTTTTGAGGTAGGAGATAAAGTTTTGAAAGAGTTGATTGTGAAAGGGCGTTTGAATTTGAGTAAGATGAGAGAGAAGTTTGAGGGACTGTATGTTGTGAAAAAGGTATGGTCGAATGGGGTTAGTTATGTGTTAGAGAGTGAGAAGGATGGTATTGTGAATGAGTTTAGAGCGCATCAGATGCAGTTGAGGCCGTGGAGGGAGCCGCCTGGATATTTGAAGGCTCACCCAGTATATGAGTAATTGATGAATGAGGATGAAAGGGACGATAATGTGGATTTAGTGGATAACCTGTGGTTGAAAGGGAAAGAGTTAGTGTTGGTTGAGAAAATAATAAAAAAGAGACGTAAAGGCAGTAAATCAGGGACAGTGAAAGGAATGTTTGATGAGGACGATGAAAATTAGCATTTTTCCAGATTTTGGTGGGATAATGTAAGAAATGAACAGAGTTTGAAAAGAAGTACGTATACTGTATGTAAGTTTCCATTAGATGAGAGCGAAAGTGTGCTAGCAGGATTGAGGGATGTTAGGGATAGGAGTATGAATATGAGTGGAAGATGTGGATCAATTCTGTATGGAATTGGATGAAGTGGTGAATGAGATAAAAGCGAATGCAAGGATGAGAGAGATTGATCAAATGTCAAGGAGGTTAAGTAGGTTAGAGGGGGTGAATGAAGAGAATGAAAAGGTTGTTGTTGCGAAAGTTGGAAGTGAAAATAGGGACGAAGTTCAGGAAATTAGGAGGCCATGCACGCGGAGTAGAGGTCGAGTGGAAGAGTATGATTGGATTATGAAGAGAGTATTACGAATCTATGATGAATGATGGGGTTAGAATTATGAGACAAGCTTAGGTGGAAGGGATGTGGTAATTTAGGTTTTTCTTTTTTGTTTGTTTTTGTCTCATAATTTGTTTTTTTATTTTATTTTAGGTTGATTCAGAAATTTGAAAGAAGAATGAACGTCCATTAAGACGGATTGCAGTGAAAGTTTACTTATGGGTGTGAAGAGGGGGGGAATATTTTATTTTATTAAGTCGTTTATAAAGTGAATAAGTTATTTATGATAAAAATGTTTTCCCAGTTTAGTTAAAACAAAAAAGAAAGAGACTATTGACCATTTATTTCTTTCTGTTGATTGATCAATATAAAGGAATGCGAGATTAATAAACGTCATCGACGCTTCACTGTTTCTTACGTTATACGTTTGAAAGGTAATAAATATTATTTTTTTATATTGTTATAATTTATTTTATTTTTTATTTCCTTATTCCCTTATTACTGATTATTATTATTATTGATTTTTATTATTATTATATAATGTGTGTGAAGCGAATGAGTTCAATTTTTTAAAGGTTCGTTTTTTCCATATTTTTTAGTTTTGGATTCATCGTTTGAGGTGTTAGTGTCAGAAGACTGGTGTACTCCACCCCAGCCTGAAGGAAGAAATAAACGTGTCCTTGTCCGGAGAGAGGTATGAAATATTATGCTTATGCCTATTATTAGTTTTTTATTTATTATCTTTATTGGATTTGCTTGTGTGTTTTTTGCTTATTATTGGTTTGGATTTGCTTATTTTTTAATATATATTTATTTCTGCTTATTATTATTGTCATTTTCATTATGGTTATTTTATTTATGGTAAAGCGAAAATCTTTGAGGTGTTGTTGTTTATTTCAGTTGACTGGCTTTTTTTTTTTTTTTTTTTGAAAAAAAAATGTTGGCGGATATTCAGGGATTGGAGTGTCTATGATTGATTTATAGAGAAAAAAAAACTGGACGATTATCCAGGTAAAGGCTATTTTTATTTAATTATTTGCATTATTGTTTTCACTCTTATTTAATTTGAGGGTTTAGATAATTTTAATTTGTTAAACATATTTGCTTTACGAACTTGATTGCCTTATTTAATTTGCGACTTCGATTGCATTATTTGCTTTATGAATTTATGCATTTTTTAATTTGATGAATTAAGGAATAAGAATCCTTTAACTCATTTATATTAACATGTTTTATTTTCTGTTTTCTATGTTATGATTTTTCTTTAATATATTATTTTGTTTATTTTCATTTGGGAAAGGAGTTTTTTTTTCTCTTTCTACAAGTTTTTTTCCCTGTTTCTAGTCCCAGTCCCTGAGGAAGAGTGGGTTTTTGGAATTACGAAAGGTGACTGAGTTCGGCAATAATATAATTTTATTGAATGGTTAAAATTTAAATAAAAACTGATTTTGAGGATGAAATTCTTAATCCAATTGTTTTGAACTATAAAGAATGGAGACCTGATTTTAAATATTTAATAACCGATAAAAAGAATAAACTGAAATAAATTGAAATATAAAAGAAATTATTTGAAAATTATAAATAGAAAAAGACTATAAAAAGAAATAAATTGAAACTCTGAAATACATAGTGGAATAGAAAAAAGGCTATTATTATTAGAAAATTAGAAATAGAAAAAGAACTAAAAGGAAGAAAAGAAAACAGACTATTATATGAAGAGAAAGACAAACCAAATAAGACAAAAATAAATTTATGTATTTTGTTATTTTGAATAATTTTTTATTTATTTATTTTTTTTATTATTTTTTTTTAGGATTAAGGTCATTTTTTGTAGTATTAAGGATTTTATTTTGTAGTATTCACCTTGCTGTAATTTAACACTAAAATTTTTTTGGTATAGGTATCGGATTGGGTCGGTGTCAGTATTGGCTAATCATAGTATCGGTATCGGCTTTTGTAATATTTGGTGTTGTGTAGAGAAGAATTTGGTGTTGTGTGGATTTTTTTGATAAATTCAAATTGGTTTTGTTTGTTCAGTGTTTTCTTTGCTTTTTTTCTCCTGTGTTTTATTCTTCTGTTAAGAGGACTCACGACAAATAAATAAATAGTGGATGGAATTGAACCCACCAATTATTGGATCGAACCCACCACATTGCTACCTTTATAAAAAAATTTTACCTGACATTTCTCAATCAAATCATATCATGCTGACGTTACAATTTTTTAGAAAAGGTATTTTGAGTAAAAATTGTCCACTATGCAGAAACCTAATTAAATTGGAATATTCGTTAATTAAATTATGTTTTGCTCAATAATCTAAACGAGTCGGACTGGCGTTACAATTTTTTTTATTATATTTTGTTGACTAAGCAATAATCTAATTAAATTGAAATCTTTTTTATTTTAAAATTTTATTATTATTCGTCAAACGAAATTCATTTATCAACCTATTTTTTTTCTTCGCAGAAACACTTTAACAATGAGGTCTCTGAAGATTGAGATTTGCAGCATTTCCATTCTAAACAGAAATTTTTCAATTCTGCAGTTCAAGGAACCTGTGAAGATAACGCATCCAAATGGGCGCTACGAAGAAATCGCTCTGTCCACGAGGAGGCGGTTCTACATTAGGGTTGAACCATTGGCGTATTTACGACCGGTGCACGGAAAGCAATCGATAAAATGCCGGAGTGAAACTTGCCTCATTATAAAAATTTTTAAAGACTTTTTGTTTTACGATATTCCCCAGGAAGATCTTCGACCGAAACTCAAAATGGTTTTAACCGATGGTAAATCCAAGTATCCCTTCGATCTCGAGACTGTGTTGAAAATTTCGACAGACCTGATGGAGATCAAATCTGCGGGGGGAATAACATCTTTAAAATACTACGAAAGAAATAAATTAAAACGTACCCTTATTGTTATGAAAAAATTGATCGATAAAGAATTTAAAAACCGCCCCTCAAGTATGAGACAAACGAATAAATCTTCGATCAAAAACAAACTAGATCAATATGACATAAATAGGATGATTTTCGATTCTTACGCCATCGCCTTATCTATGAAAGAAATAAACAACGATATCGATACTTTTTCCCCGGAGGATGATACTTTCGACGACTCAGATTTTTCAAACTTCTTACTACCCTCTTCGGTTGACGATTTTGGCTCGGATGAATCGGATGAAGAGTATGAACCAAATTCCTACCGCTCGATATGTGAAGCTACCAGCACCGAAATTAGAAAATTTGAAGATGAATTTGATGACGACGTTAAGGACAAATTTTTCACAACTTTAGACTCAACAGACGACGACATACGTGCAATCGAACAGAAAGATCTTGACGAAAACACGTGCCCCTTGACCTTCGATTGTAGTATCGAAGATATGAAAGACGAGAAGTTACCCGAACTTATAGATCGGGGGAAGATGGCAGTTTTAAGGCATTTTCCCTTCACCGGCGTTTCGGTGTGGTTACTAGACAACACCGAATCTGCATTGAGTAGGAGCATTTACGCCCACGAAGAAAAGGGCGGCAAAGTTATTTTAGAAAACCTCTCTAAGGCAATATTTTTCTTGAATACTTATCGCGATGAAGTTGAAGCGTGCAAGATCGAAAAAATATTCGAATTAATACTCCGGGAACATATTTATCGGTTAATTTACAAATTGATAAAATAAAATGATTTGAAAACTGTCATCAGGTATGTATTCGCTGAGAATTTTGATTTTGTAACCTCTACGGGCATTCCTTTGATTAACCGAACTTACTTAGATGACGTAGCTGCTAAAAGCGAAGAAGCGATCGAAGAATTTCAAACTCGTTATGAGTTTCTTAGAAACTATCATTTGAGCGCAACTACAAGAAAATTCTTAAAAAAGGTTAGTGACGAATTTATGTCGCAGAAGCGTGTTAAGAGTGTCACTGATCACCAACTTCAAACTCAATTGCAAAGATGAAGAATCAATTGGAGACAAATTTAATCAGTTTTCGTAGTATAGGTCAACGAGAATTTAACGTTTACATCGGAACCTTAGAAGAAATATACGAAAAAAAGAGGATGTTCCGCTACGTCTACGAAAGTGTAATGGACATAAATATAACCAATAATGCTAACAAATTTCCCAGGAACTCGACGACACACGAGTCTGCTTATAGGCGAGAGAGACGTAAGCTTCACGAGATACTCAAAGAATGTTAGTCGACGAGTCATCAGTGATTTCAAATAATACGGTTTTGATCGCTACGCTCTTCCTTAACGCGAGCGTTAAGGCTCGCTTTCGAGCGAACGTCGCTCGCAACGATGCTTTGGCGCACTCAGCTCGCTACACTTCGTAGTACACAGAACGTGCGAGTAAAAAAAAGAATGGAAACAGGCGATGATGAGAAAGGGTCGTAAAAAAGCATTGGTTTTATTTTTCTAAATCGTGTTATTGCTATAACACGAGGATGTTTTAATCTTAGATTATTTTATTTATCATGTTTTTTTTTAATACTTTGCTGATTTTTTATTAAATTCCACTGTCAAAATACGACATCGAAATTATGAGGATCTCAAAAAGTTTTAAACGTGATTTATGATATTAATAAGTAGGCTACTTAATAAGAAATCATTTTTGGTCAAGTTTTATAATAATTCTACTTACGCATTATTCTTAATCTTTAAGACATGCCCTTTTTATTATTTTTGTTTGATTTTTAGTTTTCTTATTTGCTTTGTTATTTGTTAAAATAGTAACTTCGCAAGAAACTTAAAGTTGACAATTGAAAACTCATTATTGATTTAGTTAATACGGTATCGTGCTAGGAGTATAGCTTATCTACGTAATCACCTTTGCATTATTCGATACAAAAATTTTAACCATGAGTCAATTTATTATTATAACGTAATATTTTGTAATTGGTTGTTTTATTTCCTAGGCTATTTTGTTTATCATTTTTCTTAATTAATGTATATTGGGTTGTTCTTAAATACATTCCTTCTCCTTTTCAAATCACAACAACGAAATTATGAGGATCATAAAACGTTTTGAGCTAAGGGTTTATGATATTAATAATAAGTACGTTATTCAATAAAAAATGTTTTTGTTGTCAAGAAATAAAATAACGTTTTCTGTTTATTTGCTATTCATAATTTTTATTCCATATCGGTTTTATTAACTTTTCGTTTTTTTATTCGTTTTTACAAATTTTGTTATTTGTTAACAACTATATACACAAAAGTCTTTATTTTTTTCTTCTTTTATTATCACCATTTATTTTCAATAACCTGGGTTAATGAAAATGACATTGTTAATTAGGAAATTGAAATATTTTCGAACCAACGCCTTCTAAAGTCCGCAGATCAAAGGTATAGTTTATATATTTTAAGCACTGTCTCTGTTTCAAAAATTTGATAGAAATGATTTAAAGACGTCGTATTCTTTAAAATTAATTCATCAAAATCAAGCAGCGGTGCTACGCTCCTCTTGAACAGTATGTTCAAACTTGTATTTTAAGCTCGGGCTTAAGCCTGCGCAGGGTGATCATTATGCTGTAAAAGTATGACAGTAAACATCATTCAACAAAAGGAAACAAAATCGGCTCTCGTTTTGGTATGTTTAAAATTAATAAGACAAGCAACGGTGCTACGCATCTCTTGAACCTGACGGTTCAAGCTTGTTCGCTGAGCGCGGCACCGGCGGATTGACTCACTTCGCTCGCGAGTCGCTTTAACATTCGTTTTTTGGCGGTTAAATCATCTGCACAAAGTGGAAACGAATTGGGAACGTTTTTTGGCATGTTTAAAATTAATTAAAATTAATAAGATTAGGTAAGATATGAAACTAGAAAATCTACAGGTTATAAATATTTGTCTGTTTCAAAAGTTATATCTGATTGAACTTAGGACGCCACACTTTTTAAAAATCAATTCCTCGGAAATGGGTCTCCCAAATCTAATGATTACAAATATTTCTTAAAAATGGCGTTATTATAGTCCGAAGGGTTTAAAAAAAAATTTGGTTATCCCCTACTTATTGTTCGTTTTGGTGCTAAACCGTATCAATTGAAATCACCGATGACTCGTCGAGTAACATCTTCTTTGAGTATCTCATGAAGTTTACGTCTCTCTCCCTTATAAGCAGACTCGTGTCCCTGGGAAATTTGGTAGCATTATTGGTTATATTTATTTCCCTTACACTTTCGTTGACGTAGCGGAACAAACTTTTTTTTCGTATATTTCATCTAATGTTCCGGGGAAACATTAAATTCTCGTTGGGCTATACCACGAAAACCGATTAAATTTATGTCTCCAATCGATTCATCTTTGAAATTGAGTATGAAGTTGGTGTTCAGTGACACTCTAACACGCTTCTGCGACATAAATTCGTCACTAACTTTTTTTTAGGAATTTTCTTGTAGTTGCGCTCAAATTATGGTTTCTAAGAAACTCATAACGAGTTTGAAATTCTTCGATCGCTTCTTCGCTTTTAGCAGCTACGTCATCTAAGTAAGTTCGGTTAATCAAAGGAATGCCCGTAGAGGTTACAAAATCAAAATTCTCAGCGAATACATACCTGATGACAGTTTGTTTCAAATCATTTTATTTTATCAATTTGTAAATTGACCGATAAATATGTTCCCGGAGTATTAATTCGAATATTTTTTCGATCTTGCACGCTTCAACTTCATCGCGATAAGTATGCAAGAAAAATATTGCCTTAGAAAGGTTTTCTAAAATAACTTTGCCGCCCTTTTCTTCTTGGGCGTAAATGCTCCTACTCAATGCAGATTCGGCGTTGTCTAGTAACCCCCTTTTGTAGGCCTTAAAACGAGGCCAATCTAGATAAGCAGAAGCGGTGGCTGTCACGGAATCTAATCTCCTCCGAACAAAATCTGTTTTATTACCTTCGAAAATTATTAATTTCATCCAAAGACACACCAAAGCTGCAAAATGGGCTTCATAACCGACGATGAATGGGGTTCTTATTATGCAGAAGCAGCAGACCGAGATGAATAATTTTGTCTGAAGAAATGGTTTTAAAACTTTTGCTACGTTCGGAGTAAAAACTGGAATGACGACGTTGACGAACGTATTCCCTAGTTCGATGAACATCTTTTTTTCGTTTAGGTTGTCGCATCTAATATCTTCTAAATTTTCATCAAATGCGGTTGGGCTTATCGAAGTAAAGAGGTTTCTTTCATGACTCATTATAATAGTTAGTGTCCAGGGGTTATCTTGAGATTTTTTGCTTATATAAGCAAACACCGAAAAGCCGGTGAAGGGAAAATTCCTTAAAACGGCCATCTTCCACCGATCTACAAGTTCGGGTAACTTCTCGTCCTTCAAATCTTCGATGCTACAATCGAAGCTTATATTTGTTTAGGTTTTTAATACAAATTCTATTTCCCTAATATAGGGTATATATTTTTAATTAATGGATTCATTGGAAAATGACCATTGTACCATAATTCTCCATGGAGAGGATTTTCAAACATTTGAAGTACTTAATTTCAACATTGAAAAAAAGTCAGAAGTTGCTAATTCAAATTTAAATAATGATGAGAGTTACTCTCAACAACTGGTAAATGCCGACCAACAAAAAAAAAGGACAAAACTGCGACTTTTGTAATCGAACGTTTAAGTGTTTATCAAGCCACCTAAAGATTCATGGTCTTCTTCCAGAAGAACGAAAGAAGATTTGCCATGAAAAAAAGGAAGCAAATACCTATAAAAGGCAGATTGCGAAATTGTCCATTTCCGCAATGCGCAAATGCTCAACCATATCCTAGATTGGATAAGCACTTACATTGTGTATATGTAGAGTGTGTGTGTGTGAAAGATGGATTTGCGTAGGCGCGGGCTTTCTATTAAATTTACTAACATCCGTGGCTTAAACTCCAACTTTGCCTCTGTGGTATATAACCTTAAATTAAATAACATACTAAGCGAATAGTTTTCATATATTTATTTCTAACTGGAGAACTGAATAATGAACTATGAGCAGATGAATTTGATGCAGACCTATGAGTAGCATACACCATCTTCCCACCTAATTTCATTTGTTTAGTTTAGCCACCCATAGCTATGAGTTTTAGCGCGTCTTGGCATGCCTTGATAAAATTTTTGCAAATTTCTGAATTCTCTCAGAATGGAACCAAACCATAAGGCGGCGGCATATGAGTTTCCGTTTTGTTGTAATGGGCTCATTGAGTATTTCATTTTCAGTATACCCCATAAACTTTCAATGGGATTCATGTTAGGCGAATTTCCAGCCCCTGGGAGCAGTTGAACGCCATTTCGTGCAAAAAACGTCTTCATTGATTTAGCCGTGACAGAAGGCCGAATCCTGTTGGAATATCCGGGGTTGTTCACCTTATTTAGGGTAGTAGACGACCTTTTAGTACCTACCTATATATATATATATATATATATATATATATATATATATATATATATATATATATATATATATATATATATATATATATATATATATATATATATATATTGAACCTGGTTCATAGTTCCCTCATCAGTGTGTAAACGGCTTGTTCCATGTACCGAAATGGCCCCCCACACCATGATTTTCATTGGAAATTTGACAGTCTTCAGATATTCAGGGATAAATTCCTCACCTGGCCGCCTTCTTACGCTCTGCACGCTGTATATATATATATATATATATATATATATATATAATATATTTAAATATATATATATATATATATATATATAATATATATATATATATATATATATATGAATTTTTTTAGATAAAAAAAGATGTTCCATATGTGTGTATGAATACGTGCATGCGAAAATGGCAGTAAAATTTTGCTAAAATGAAAAGGGGAGGGTCTAGCCCCCAAAAACTCCCATTCTCGAAAGTAGCCTATCTCTTTAATCAAGAAATGACCTCTCTTTTATATGAAAAATAAAGGGTGTCAAGGCGAACACCAAAATATAGTTCCCAAAAAAATTGAACTATTATTATTAGCAATAATATATACAAAAATGTTATTAAGGATAGGCTGGTTAAAAAAGTATCCGGGAATTTTCAAAATGAAATGTGCTATTATAATAGCTTAAACGACTTACTTTTACAAGTAAATTGATGCACAGATGTATTAGAACGTATAATTAGACGAATTCACATTTTAATTACGAGGTAGTGGTGATTATAAAAACTCGATTATCTCTATAAATAATTAATCAAACTATTTTTCCTTTAGGAAGCAAAGGGAAGTTAAGATGAAGGTCTGGTGCATGTTTCGGACAATTATAATTAATAGTGACCGAGTTATACCAAAATGAAGATGAAAAAATACTAGGCCAATTTTGTGGCAAAAATACCGTATTTATCAACATATGATATGAAAAATTGGGAAAAAAGCGTTAGTCAATTTTAGCTCAGCTGTCGACACAAAATTTTAAGTCCTCCTTCGGACATTTGGTGGGTAACTTTTTCAATGCAATTCAGTAAATTTAAATGCATGTCATGGTCGTTTTTCAATGACACATGTTTAAGAGTATAATAAAGGATATTAGTATGATTTTTCCTAATTTCATTAAGACTTTTCTCAACACAAGACCACTCAACTGATCGTTTGACCACACGTTTATTTAAAAAAAACTATATTCGCTGGTTGCTATTTAATGTTTTAAGGGAATAAAAACTCACGCAACACCAAGTCTCTAATATTTTTATTATTCTTAAAAAATAAAATTAAAAGCAAATTATGAATAATATATCAAGAGAAACAAGGAAAATATCGGTAATTTTTCAAAATTTATTAGGTTTCTTGGCTGTTAAAAGGACAAAAGGTGAATATCTGACGGTGTCAATACAACGAAGGTTGAAAAAAAAAGTTAATTTCTAATTGGACAACGATACGATAATGCAGCAGCAATGAAGAGGTTTTAGAAATGTTCAAGCTTCAAAAATAACCAACAGCACTGTACGTTCCTTGAAATTCACATTCATCTGGAGTACAACACCATCTGTACTCTGTAGGACAACACCTTAGAAACAGGCGAAATGTGAAACAAGGTGATTTTCAATAAAATTTAGCATTTTGATAGACTTTTACTCTCTCTATCCAAATATATAAATTATTCTATGTAGAAATTTGTATAACAAAAATGATAAAGTTATGAAAAGTTGAGACAAATTGCAATACACGTTGAATGAAAATTTCTTAAAAAATTTTATTCGCATAAATTTACGAAATTTTCCCTCAAATTTTTTTTTATTCCGTGAAGCTCAAAATTTACAAACCATATATCTTTCTATAATATTTAAATTTTTATACATTTTATCGATAATTTTTTGGTGTTAAAAAGATTGCAATGTCATCGTTACTGAGTATTTCCGAATTCTACAATAGTGTTAATAACGAGCGTGACGCTGATAATTCTTTTCAAGATCATGGTGTCATACCGCAATCAAAATAATGTCGTAAAAAACATTTTATGTATATTACTATAAAAGACTTTAATCCTTTGTGGCGTTGCAACAAACAATCTTGTCGTTGGTCTGTTTCGGTACGTAAAGGAACTTGGTTAGAACACTTCAAGCTACCATTGAGGACTATTTCAACCATCATATTATGTTGGAGTCAGGAACTGATGTCAATTAAATTTTGTAAGGTTAATCTACACCTTTCTCCTAACACAACGGTTAACTATAACAATTATTTGAGAGATAAGTCTTTACATTTTCATTTTTAGTGTTAGCTTACGCTATTGAAATTAAATCACTTAGATTTGGTTAAGTTGGGTTCATCAATTTCATCGTTCATCGAACGTTCATAAATTTATTTTACTTTCATACATTTTACAGATTCAACTTCGATCGGCGGTGATGGAATAACTGTCAAGATTGATGAAACATTTGTCAAAGAGAAAAAATTATACAGGTCGTTTACTTCCTAAACAACGGGTTTTTGGGGGAATATGTAGATAGACTGGTGACGTATTCTTATTTGGTGTTCCCGGGCAAGTGAAAAACGATTGCTTGCCTGCATAACATCTAAAATTAAACAAAAATCTATTATAATTTCAGACTACTGGGAAATTACAATAACAATAGGTAATTGTGGAGATTTCACCAGTCCAAAGTAGACAAAGACTATCAAAACTACAGACACGGTATCAACAAATAATTTGAAGTTTTTTTTTTCCTACAGATTTGCCTACGTTTTATGTTTGCATTTCCAATAAAAATTATCGATGTATATTTCTGATTTATATCGATTTCATTAAATTTTTCCACGATTATTATCAATGATTAGATTGTATAGACAAAATGTACGTAAATAAAGAAGGAAATTTTTTTTTTGCCAAACGTATTTTTTAACATACGATCCGATAAAATAAAGTAACAAAATTAATATATTCGACATATATATATATATATATATATAATATATTATAATAAGTATATCATATATATCTATATATATAATATATATATATATATATAATATATATATATATATATATATATATATATACTATCGGACGCACAATACGTTTACGGCAACGTAGATTTCGTCTAGGTTATGTTTTAAGCCTACGGCAAAATCTACGATCCCATTAGGTTAGGCTCATTTTTAGGACCACTGTCAATAGATGAGGTTATATTGTAAAGTATACACATAGTTAATCTGCGTATACTTAACAAATAATTTCATAACTTGAACTAGGACCTAACCTATATGGATTGTCGATACCGTAGGCCTAAACCTAACGGCAACGTAGATCCATCTAGGTTATGTTTAAGCCTACGGCATCGAAGTTCAATGTCTCGGTCAGTTTAGGTCCCACCTAGTTCAGGGTATAAGATTTATTAAGTATACACATATTTACGGCTTAATGTTACATTTCGGCAACACCAAAAAAACCGAGTCCATTCGATATTTTATCGGAATGAACAATATATATTTTAAAAATAAATCGATTTGTAATAAATATGATAACATACAAATATTGACAAAACTGGGTTCAGTATCGTTAGACAGTTTATAGTCGCCGGACGTATTTAGTGTACGTGTGAGTGTAAAGATCAGAAATTAACGTGATATATTTGATATATGCCAAAACGATTGGAGTTTGCTAGCTTTCTTACATTTGAACTTAATTTTGCAAGAAAAGAGATGTGACAAATGTTTAAAAGAATGTTCAGTAGTAAGAGTTGGGGAAAAATTTAAATATTACTGTAATGTCCATAGTCAGTAAAGGTTAGGGCTAGTTTTTCGGCACAGTGGATCAGTAAAGGTTAGGGCTAGTTTTACGGCACAGTGGATCAGTAAAGGTTAGGGATACTTGCATCTACCAGTTAGATACTTAAGTTTTGTTAGGTTTCTTAGAAGTAGCTGTATAGCTTTATATATTATATAATATTATATATATATATAATATATAATATATATATATATATATATATATATAAATATATATATATATATATTATATATATATATATTATGTATCCGATATTACCAAATATCGATTCCATGTATCGATATTAAGAAGTATCGATTTACCATTTAATCGAACCCATCAAATATCGAAAGTCGACTTTGAAAATATCAATGCTGCCGAAAAGTAAAACTTTACCCATATTTACTATGTGTACACAACAAATCTTATCATAACCTGAACTAAGAGGGACCTGAACCGACCGAGACCTAACCCATATTGACCTTCGGTGCCGTTGGGCTCAAACATAACCTAGATCGATCTACGTTGCCGTGGGTCCAAACCTATATGGCATATGGCAGCCCTGCAATTAAAAATTTTAAAATAAAGGTTTTGCATGTGAGCAAACGTTAAATTCATTTCTTGTGTTATGTGAAAACGATGATAAACTGCTTAGTTTCTTGTAGAATCAAAGTGTTGTGTGCAAATAAGGTCTGTAAAAGATGTGACATTCCCATGTGGTTAAATGTTGAAAAAGGCGTAATAGAAAAAATAAATCTGAGATAAATAATAAAAGAAAATTTTTGACTTGTGGCTACTCCGTTTCTCAATATAAATTGACATTTTTCGAACATAAAATTGATATTAAGATATCCAAATTTGTGGCTGTTGAAATTGATTTCTCTTCCTTTATTGTACTTTTACCGAATTTAGCTTCGTCAAAGGCAATTGGTTATTTGGCAGCATTGAACGCAAAAGTAAAGAAACATTTATTGTACCAGTCGCTAATCGAAGCAGAGAAATTCTACTACCTTTAATAATAGCCCCCTAAATTTGGTGAAATAATTTTGTTTTTTTTTGGAAAATTTTAAGTTTTTTTTTAGGGGGCTCGAGCCGACGGGGGACAGAGGGGGGGATGTTTCATACCCCGGAGGGGATGGTCGGAGGAACCCCCGCGACACCCAAAGACCAAAGAGCAAATATATCAGAAAATATATCAGAAAACGTCCCGTGGAAAATTAACAGAATATTTTTTAAGCGGACAATATAATAATTTGAGTGATGCTGACATTTTAAATAAATTAGGGTGGCCCAACAATTATACAATAGAAAAACCCTTAGGCGTTATAAAAGAAAAGCGAAGCCACTAAATACCGAAGAACTCTCGGAAATTCCTTGCAAGAAAAAATATAAACTAGAAAATATTGACAAAGGTATGTAATAACTGTGGATAGTTATATACATAATTTGAATTAAGAAAATTTTTTTTATTATTGTAAGTGATCCATAAGAAATGTAATTCTGAAATTTTAAATTATGTATATGAAGTTATATTACGATATATATGAAATCATTACTGTTATATATATATTGTAAGATTTGATTTTTTCTTCCAACTTTATTTATAAAAGAACATATTATTAAAGTTACCCTTAATCTTAAGGTCTTTAGGATAACTATTATATTATCAATTATTGACGTTTTTACCTTGCCTTCATTTAGAAATGCGATATTATTTAAGGGGACGTTGCGCGTAGGGGTTCCTAACTTTTGAGGGTAGTAATCATCAATTCTTGAATTTTAGGTTTTTTAAACACTCTAGTGTAAGAATTTTAATGCTCCTTCGGATGGTCTGGTTATTTTCAACATGCAAAAAATATTTTATTCACAATATACAGGGGGATATGGGGGGTATTCAATTTTGATATGTCATAAATGAAAAATCACGAAACCTTTTTATTATTTCAGCATGGACCTTTCCATCTAGAATCGGAAGAATACATAATTTTTTTGTTTAAATAAATTTTTTGGTAGAGAACGGTTGCCTCTGTGCAATGGAAAATTTCTAAATTTTCAAAAGTTTCCCCATATGCAGCGGCAAACCCCTTGAGTTTACATAACATTTATCTAAACAAAAAATGTAAATCTTGCCTAGTAGTATATGCTCTAATTTCGTATTGATTGAACAAAAATAAAAGAATTATCAATAAATATTTTTAGTAGCAAAAAAATTTTTTTTTCAAAATAAATAGAACAGCGTGGCGTGTAACTTTTTTAATATTTATACTCGATTCGCAATGAAATTTTACCAGCTTTGTGTATCCTCTAACAAGATATCATATTCTATTAGATTAATATTGGTATGCCAAAAGTTTTGCCGCTGATCACGAGAAACTTTTGAATTTTAAAATGTTTTCCCATGAGCAGCGACAAATCTGTTAGGCATACAACATTTTTCTCTAAACAAAAAATTTTCTACCATCCCCAATTATATACGCTCTGCAAATTTCAAACTGGTGTAAATAATAATTAAGTTTTCATGGTTTTTTTATTTTTTGAGTTGCCGAAATTTTTTTGGTAATGATTGGTATCATGCAAACATTTTTTATTATTCATACTGAATAAAAATGAAATTTTTATGGCCTTTTATAACTCGACGATATAAAAATCTTTTATTTAAAACTTTTCTTGTACGCCCAATGAGTTTTGCTGCTACTTGCGGAAAACTTTTTAAGAATTTTATCGTTTTTAACATAAACAGCGGCAAAAGCGTTTGGTACACAAAAAATTTATCCTAACACAATATGTGTATTCTTTCTATTATACATGCTCTGAAAGTTTTCGTATTAATCGGATATATATAAAAAAAGTTTTAGTATTTTTCTTTTGATTGCCAAAAAAAAAGAAAAAAAAAGAAAAAAAAGAAATATTGATTTATTAACTTTTTTACTATTCATCTGAATTAGAATTAATTTTTACAACTTGGTAAAAATTGGCGAGATACCACTTTTTTAATTTATATAAATTGTTTTGTATACCCAAAATGTTTTGCCCACTGCTCACAGTTCAACTTCTTGACTATTTTCTAAAAAATTTTTTTTACATTGGGACTTGGGAGACAAAGAACAATGCTTTTTTAATACTTTTTCTTTTTTTTGTTTTCAATTTTGTATAGATTGAAACTACATTTTGATGTATGATGATGCAAATAATAAAAACTTTTGGTATATTTTGATAACTTTTAATTTATGGAGAAAAAAAAAGTTGATTTAGCAAAAAAATGAAAATAAATTTTTTTTCTATATATTGCTGTATTTGTGAGTTATTTCATAAAATAATGTGTATGGATAATTTACATAAATCGCTTAAAAAAATCTTTGTAGTTCAGCAGAAATTCACTGTTAAAAATTGCTGATAAAAATGCTGATTCATGATATTTGGGAAGAAATTACAGAAATTCTAAACGCCTTTTTGCATATGTTATTAAAACAAATATTGTACAGAAATAATTTCTCTTTCGAATGGTGTAACATTTTTACATTGCCTTGATACACGCGACGTCTCCTTAAGTTACCAATAAAACGAACCTTTGCGAGGTTTTCAGTAATGATTTCTATATGAATGAATATACTTGTGTAATTATAAAGTTCGGTTTAACAAAGAAACTAGTTTGTAAATAATTACGACAAAAGATCATTTAAATAAAATATTTTCAAGGAATAAAACTAGAGTACATATTTTAAGTTTAAGAAATTAGTTGATAAGCCATTTTACTAAGAAAACCATTATATTATTTATAATTAAAAATGCGATGACTTTATTTGAAATATGTTGTCAAATAAATGTATATACAAATTATATAACGTAAAGAATACTTTTAATCTTTTTGAGCTCCGCAATGATACGATTTGAATCGATGCATTTGCTTTTCTCAAAAATGAAACGTATTCGTGTATATTATATAATATATATAATATATATATATATATATATATATATATAATATAATATATATATATATTATATATATTATATATATAATATATATATATATATATATCAATTCAGAACTGGCACGGACCAGGGGAATCCGACTGTGTAATTAAAACAAAGCATCGCGATGGCCTCAACCGGTGTTGACGCGATGTGATTTCTGCCCAGTGCTCTGAATGTCAAAGTGAAGAAATTCAATGAAGCGCGGGTAAACGGCGAGAGTAACTATGACTGGGTTTCAGTCAGGGAGGTCCACTTCAGAGAATATACACCTTCTCAAGCTGATTCTTAACTCAAGGGTCAGCCGAAGGTCAAGTACCTACTTGGCCTTCATTGATTTCAAGAAGGCATTTGATTCAGTACATCATGGGAATCTTCTGGCACTTCTTGAAGGAGTTGGTCTACCCGAGGCTCTAGTGGGCTATATCAGGAATGTTTACGTTCGCGCCTCTCTCAAGGTTGGTAGTGGATGGATTAAGCCAGGCAGGGGAGTTCTTCAGGGAGACCCCCTCTCGCCGATTCTGTTCAACCTTGTCTTGGACTTCATCCTCTCACAGACGGTACGGCAGATCGGTATCAAACTGCAAGATCACGTGGTGTCTTCTCTGGCATTTGCGGATGATGTGGCCCCGTTGGCTTCCACAAGATACGGTCTTCAAGCGAACATCAGCACCATGGCTGAAACGGCATCTTCCCTCGGTTTGACAATGGGCATTAACAAATGTGCTACCATTGGTCTGCGCTGGCTTGGTAAGGAGAAAAAGGGTGTGCATGATCTGGACCCGTTCTTTATCAATGCTGATACAATACCATCTATGGATCATACGGGGGCGTACAAATACCTTGGTATTCCTATGACCTCCGCTGGCGTTGGTAAATGGACGGGGGGAAAGTTAAGAGACAGCTTGGGGAAGCTGACAACCTGCTACCTCAAGCCACAGCAGAAACTTCATCTACTGAAAAACTTCCTCATCCCGAAGATGTTTTACCTGCTAAAACATGTGACAATCAACATCAAGTCCCTTCGGAATGCGGACAGACAAATTAGAGCTGCCATTCGGAAGATTCTACATCTTCCCAAGGATACCCCAGTACCAATGTTCTCCCGACCACCATCTGAGGGTGGCATTGGTATTCCTGAGTTGGAAACTACCATCTTAACCCAGCTCGAAGGGCTCAAACAAGTGCTCACAAATAGAGGTCCGCTATGGGCACTTGTGGCTGACTCTATTAAAGTTCCCCTTTCTACAAGACCAAGAAGGGAACGTGTCATCGAGTTCCAGGATGGCCTGGGGTTGGCCGAAGCAACCAAACGAGGTGGATGCTACTCCTGGATCAATGATGGCACCAGAATGATGAAGGGAGCGGACTACGTTGAAGCGATTAAGATCCGACATAACTTGGTCAACACCAAAGAGAGGAATTCCAGGGGAAGACAAGTGGAGGCATGGGAGAAGACATGTGATCTGGGCTGTCGCAAGCTCGAAACGCTTGGCCACATCTTACAAGAGTGTCCGACGGTGGCACCACTTAGAGTGATACGTCATTACCGGCTCAATTCCATCCTCAAGTCGGAAATGGAGAAGAATTGGACTGTAGCCTTGGAACCCACCATCCCCACTCCAGCTGGCATTAGGAGACCAGACTTGGTTTGTCATAAAGGAACTAGGGCTCTCGTGATTGACTCTACTGTGGCGGCAGATGCACATGGAGCAAACCTCAACATCGTGACGCAGAGGAAGATTGAGTATTACGACACACCAGCTATCAGAGATTGGGTTACTAACCAGACCGGCTGCCAGAATGTGGAAATTCAAGCAATGGCTTTCAACTGGAGAGGAGACATATCAGGGAAATCGCACTCCCTCCTGAAGTCCCTCAACTTACTAACATCCATCAAGCTTCTGGAGGTTTCCCTGATGGAGTCAAATGCAAACATTCTCAAGTTCTTCAAACAGGCGTCGGGCAGATGGGGATAGCAAGTTCCCGAAGAAGAGGTCAAGAGTTTCCTCAAAACTCTCGCCCATCATGACCACCCATCCATGATGACCATTATTGATGACTGACGTTGGCCCGCCCGAAGACCAGAAGCCGGTTGCAGATGCGGGAGAGAAGTCTCGAACCACTTCTCTCAAACTCCTTCTTTATTTCTACAAGCTACTTTTTATTTTCATTTGATGGGGAAGACAGAGAAAAAAAAAATAGCCAAATGCCTCGTCATCTAATTAGTGACGCGCATGAATGGATTAACGAGATTCCTACTGTCCCTAACTACCGTCTAGCGAACCCACAGGGAGGGGAACGGGCCTGCGAGACACAGCGGGGAAAGAAGACCCTGTTGAACTTGACTCTAGTTTGACATTGTGGAGAGACATGAGATGTGTAGTGAAACACATCCAGTTATTTGATTCGTCGTATTTTCTTTCTAAATATTCGAAAGTTTAAGCGACCATTTAATGTTTATGTATTTATTTAGTTATTTCCTAGTAATAAAGTAAATATTAATGTATATAATTCTTTAAGTATTAGAATCACGCTATTTTTCTCTATTTTAAGAACTGTAAATAATTATAGGATTAAGATAATTTAGTTACCCTTGATTTTCTTGAGAAGTACGAGTAGTTTAGAATTATTATACTAAAATTTATTTCGCTTGATTATAAATAATATTTTAGATTTATTACTTTATTGTTAATAAATTAATTTTTTGAACTTCTTCAGGGAATTTCAGAGGCACGAGAATTTAGGATTTCAGAAAGCGTCTGGAGTAGACCTCTAGGCATTCTCACCACGGCAACTGTAGTTAACTACTTTAGAGAGGCTTTAGCTTCTCAGCCGCACCTTTACCTGAAACGGTAGTTACCGTTTCCCGGTCAGAGTGTCTAAAGCTGACATCATGTTACTGATAGCGTCAACCCCTATCCCAACTGTAGTTACTGTTAGATAGATCCCACTTAACTTATTTTTATTTTATTTTTTTATTTTTTTTTATTCGTCGGAAATATAACAAGCCATAATTTTCTCTAAGCAATTGACGATATTTTTATCATCTAAAATGATGTCAGCTTTAGCCAGGCAATGCTCAGCCTACGACTGAAAAACGAATAAATGTGAAGCAACATATCTTCATTACTATAGTATTTTTATATATTTAGATTGTTATTTATTATTATTTGATTTTTTATATTTCAAAATATTTGGAAAAAAAATATTCCAAAAGAAAATCGATTTATAGAGTTTTTAGAAGAGATTAAAAATCAACTTAGAAGAAGAATTTAAATTTGGAAACGTATGTTAAGAGGTAAAAATTTTTATTTTCTTGTAATTAAAGTAATAGCATAGTATAAAGTTTTTTTTTTTTTTAACAAAGAGAATTTCACTATGGTAAACCGCAAAGATGGCATGAGTCGGGGTCTCTCGGCCTCCCGGTGGACGACGGGGAGGACTTCGTCCCCCCTCTGTCCCCCGTCGGCTCGAGCCCCCTAATTGGAAAAAAAAGAAATGTCTAAAATTTTCCGATAAACGCAAAAAAAAAAAAAAAAAAAAACCCTCCTTATAATTTTTCCCCTGATTCCAATATGTAATTTGTTTTACTGTAGGTGCTGCCGTTCTCGAGTTACATGATGTCAGCTTTAGACACTCTTACCCCGTTTCCCAAACCTTCGGGTTTCCCCAGAGCTGTCGGTAGTTATCGAGGCTCGAACCTATCCAGACGGAAGTGGCCTTTTGATAGGCCCCATTTTAAAGTCAGTAGTTACTGTCGACCAAGGCCTGCAGCCTTTCCCTAGTCGAAGTCGGAAGTGGCCGATTCGGCTGCAGTATTGTCGGAAGTTGCTGAGATACTGTGTATTGGAACGGTAGTTACTATTTCCTAAACTCACTTCAAGTTTCCCCAGAGCTGTCGGAAGTGGCCGAAGCTCGAACCTATCCAGACGGAAGTGGCCGTTGGATGGGCCCTATTTTAAAGGAGGTAGTTACCGTCGACCAAGGCCTACAGCCTTTCCCTAGTCGAAGTCGGAAGTGGCCGATTCGGCAGCAGTATTGTCAGAAGTGGCTGCGATACTGTTTATTAGAACGGTAGGTACTATTTCCCAAACTCACTTCGAGTTTCCCCAGAGCTGTCTTAAGTGGCCGAAGCTCGAACCTATCCAAACGGAAGTGGCCGAAGCTCGAACCTATCCAAACGGAAGTGGCCGTTGGGTAGGCCCCATTTTAAAGGCGGTAGTTACCGTCGACTAAGCCTTCAGCCTTTCCCTAGTTGAAGTCGGAAGTGGCTGATTCAACGGCAGTATTATCGGAAGTTTCCGAGGTAATGTTAATTACCTTGTACAGTCGAAAGATCCCATCAGTTAACATATTCACGGTAGATTATGAGCTATTAAATTTCCCCGTTCTTTTTTCCAAACAGGTTCACTCATACGACGGCCTGTGTTTTGGACCTTTCACGCTTACTCCTGTCACCACCACGCTCACTCAATTGATTAATTCACGTGCCACATCACTCCAGGACTATTATATCAATAAAAAACTAAACACGCTACCGATTTGTTAAATAAAGTATTTGTTTTAATAAAGTCATTTCTAAATAAGTTTTCTTATCCTGTCACCTGAAGGTTGCCAAAGTTTTAAAATCTTACATTGGTGGAATGGCGGCAACGATTGCATAGTATACCCTTTAACTTTGCTATACAGGTGACATGCATTTAATAATAAATTTCAGTAGTATCAAGTAACGCTAATAATAAATTTCAATAGTTAAGAAGACTCTGTACTCGAAATTACATTTTCTTTCAATCGTGAAAAGAGAACTTTATATTTAAATATTTCGTTTCAATAGACTTCCTGGTTTGGAATTTATGGGGGGGGGGGCAAGTACTGAATTTTTACTACTTCAACTGAAAACCACAAAAACTTTTTTCAAGATATTTCAATAATTTTTCCACGAAAGTTCTAGAATAAAGTGTGGTCAAAGAGATAATGATTTGCCTTTGAAATTCAATAAAAAAATTGGTAACATCATTTATCCAATTTTAATTTCAAAATTTCAATTTTTTTTTTCAAAGTCATCACTTCAAACGTGTCTGACACCAACCCACATTTTCAATCTAAATAAAACTTCGTGAGAATCTTCGTCTATATATATATATATATATATATAAATTTATATGTATATATATCATATATATAATATATTTACTATTCTCTTTTTACATATATATATATATATATATATATATATATATAATATATATATATATATATATATATATATATATATATATATATCGTGGAAATTTTCAACTCAATAGACTTAGTCGTTTTTTTTAGCGAATTTTTTTTCAGCTATGGAAAAAAGGTGATTTTTGAGAAAAACGCTATAAAGAGAATGATTTTTCTGGCATTTACCAGAAAGTTAAAAAACATTACGCACCTCACCCCACCTAAATAAGGGCACCACGAACTGCAGTAAAAGTTTTTATTTACTCCGCACCGCACCGCACCACAACACACCGTATTGCACCGCACCGAACCAACTCCGTATCTATTTCAAAATAGTTCAGCTCCGACTTTGTGGAAATATTTTTACTTGCCAAAATATTTTTAAAAAATTTATACTCCGGCTCCGGCTCCGGCTCCGAATCCGGCTCCAGCTCCTTTTCAAAATTGTTCAGCTCCAACTTTAAAGAATTACTTTCAACTGCAAAAAAAAACTATTCTTCAGCTCCGGCTCCGGCTTCGGCACCGACTTTGTTTCCATTTCAGAATAGTTCAGCTCTAACTTTGCAGAAGTATTTTAACCTGCAAAAACAATTTCTTTAAAAAAAAAATTATGCTTTACCTCCGGCTCCGGCTCCTTTTCAAAATTGTTCAGTTCCAACTTTGTAGAATTACTTTCATCTGCAAAAAAACTTCTTGAAAAAAAATTTGTTCTTCAGATCGAGCTTCGGCTCCGGCTCCGACTCCAGCTCCAACTTCGTTTCCAATTCAGAATAGTTCAGCTAAGACTTTGCAGAAGTATTTTAACCTGCAAAAACAATTTCTTTAAAAAAGTTATACTTTACCTCCGGCTCAGGCTCCAGCTACGACTCCTTTTCAAAATTGTTCATCTCCAACTTTGTTGAATTACTTTCATCTGCAAAAAAAAATTTTGAAAAAAATTTGTTCTTCAGATCCGGCTCCGGCTCCTGCTTCATCTCTGTTTCTATTTAGAATAGTTCAGCTCCGACAATACGAAGTATTTTTACCTGACAAAAAATAATTTAAAAAAAAAAAATTATACTTTGGCTCCAGCTCCGGCTCCTTTTCAAAATTGTTCATCTCCAACTTTGTAAAATTATTTTCACCTGCAAAATTAATAAAAATTTGTTTTTAAGCTCCTGCTCCGACTTCGGCTCCAGCTCCGACACCGTTTCCATTTCACAATAGTTCAGCTTCGACTTTGCAGAAGTATTTTTACTTGCAAAAATAATTTCTTTAAAAAAAAATTATAATTTGGTTCCGGCTCCGGCTCCGGCTCTGACTCTGGCTCCGGTTCCTTTACAAAATTGTTTAGCTCCATCTTTGCAGATATATTTTCACCTGCAAAAAAATTCTTTAAAAATATTTGTTTTTCGGCTCTACCTCCGACTACGGCTCCGACTCAGACTACATTTATATGATTGAGAAGGAGCCTGATTTTGGGTTGTGTTTGCGAAAAGGAAGTTTAATTTATTATAAAATGTGGATAAAACCTGCAAAGATCCTGGAAAGTTGAATTGCAATTCGACTGGAAATTAAGAATGAAACCCATTTGGAAAATATCCTATCTTAAAAACCTTTCGGAATTTCGAAACAAAAATTACACCATGATGTAGAGGAGGGAATTTTCTAACAAATAGAGTAATAAAAAAAAGTGAAATTTTTTATTTTTACCCTAAAAAGTACGGGTTGGGCAAGTACAGAGCCCTTAAACTTGCATTAAACTTACTTAAATAAAAATGTCGCAGAATCAGAAATTAATAACGACCTTTCAAAGAAAAGTATTACTAATAATAATCATAATAAAAATCGTAATGTTGATCAAAATGAATAACGATAGTAAACTTATAAGAGAACTTAACAATAGTGAAACCATACTAAAAATATTAATTCTTAATCATATAAGAAAACTGAAAATCGTCCATATAGATAAAAGAACTATAAAATGTTTTTCTAAATAAAACAGAACCAATTCAAGGTAGGAAAAGAAAGCGTAAGAAAAAGAATTTAGCTCAAATAAATAAAAGTAGTTAAACTAACAAAAACAATGATGATATAGAGAATAAAGCTATTAATGATATTGGTAATAAGGATACTTGTAATATTGACAATGCTAATAAAGATTATATTAAATGGTATAATAAAAATAGAGATGATAATTATACTCGCTATAGCGATGATGAGAATAATAACGATAACCGTATTATTCACAACGATTATAGTAATAATGGGAGCATTAATGTTAATAGTAAAAACGAAATTGGTAATAATAAAGGTAATTCAGTAGATAGTTTTTCTTTCTTAAATCTCTATTTGGAACATTTAAAATTATTCAAATGTAATAATGATGATAACGGTGATCGTAGTATTACTTATAACAATAATGAAGATAGTGTTAACAAAAACGGTAAAAATAATAAGGACTGTAAATAACTTTTCCTTTTAGAACCTTTATATGGAGCATTTAACATTGTTTAATAGTAATAATAAAAGTGACAATGATACTAATTATAGTAGTAATGGTAATGTTGATATTAATAATGATGATGAAGAAAGTAGCGATGATATTAGTAACTGGGGCAATATATAAATTTGTAAATATTCCTTAATTCTTAATCAGGAACATTTAACATATCTTTCCCTTTACTCTGCATAGTATTGTTCATTCCCTTAAGAAGTTAATGTAGTAATGTAAAGTAATTATTATGAAATGATTTGTATTTGTAATGTAATACATTCTGAGGAATTTTAGAAGTATGTAAACTGTTGTTTAGTTTATTAAAGAGGATTAGTTGCAGAAAGCGGTCTATAAATGTTTTAAACTTTATGAAATATGCCCGTACCTATTTATTTATTTATGATAATAAATTCTTAATGATTTTGTGAATTAAATAATTAACTTATTGTTTGCATAAAGAAAGATTAAAGAAATATATGAGGAAGAGATAGAGAAATCACTGAAAGATTGATTGAATTTCAAGATAAAATTTGCTGATAAAATTAAGAGTAATGATGGAATATTTTAGAATTGAGTACTGGAGTTCTCTTAGGTTGTTTTAAGGTTTTATTGAGTAGATTTGAAGTTATTAAAGTATTTTTGTGAATACTGATATGATGGAGTTATTGACGTTTTGAAAATGATTTTGTATGATGATTCTGATTTGAAGATGTTAATTGATTTAGTTTTTCCTGTTGCAACAGAGGGTATTATTTTATAGGAGCTATAATGAGCTGCCTTCTTTGGTTTTGCCTTGCGGCTTACATGGTTTTGTCAAACTTATTTGCCGGTTGAGTCCAAAATAGTTAGATTTTCTAGGAAACGCAATTGCAAATCCGCTGAAATAGAACTAGAATGGGAGTGAAGCGCTTAACTCACGCATTCTACTTCGGGGCAAGTGATTTTTTTGTTGCAATTATTTTATGCTGTTGAATAGTGACTCAACTAATCAAAGGTTTTAAGTGAATAGTTTTTATGAAAAGAAATCCATGGTATAAATTTAGACATTGAAGTGAACAGAATAATTTAAGTAATGAAAAGAAAGAGGAATATTTTGTTGAAAATCCAAAAGGAATGTTGGGAAGTTTAAGACCTTATGCGAAAGATCTCGGAATACGTTAGTAATTTCTTTTGCTTTAATGTAATTTTCTTGCTATTCTATTTGCTATTGCTAAAATTCGTTGTAAATGTGTAAATATAGGTTTAAGATTTGATATATATTTCACTGCCGAAGTCCTTATATCATCGAAATGTATATAATTTTCAAGTAGATTTAACATATTTTGCTAATACCAGAATTAGTTTAGAGGAAGTGTGGAATAATCTCTTCTTTTCCTAAAGAAGTTGAAATCTTGAAGAGGGGAGGTAGTGTAAGATTTGATTTTTTCTTCCAACTTCATTTATAAAAGAACAGGTTATTAAAGTTACCCTTAATCTTAAGGCCTTTATGATAACTATTATATTATCAATTATTGACATTTTTACCTTGCCTTCATTTAGAAATGCGACATTATTTAAGTTACCCATAAAACGAACCTTTGCGGTGTTTTCAGTAATGATTTCTATTTGAATGAATATACTTGTGTAATTATAAAGTTCGGTTTAACAAATAAATTCGTTTGTAAATAATTACGACAAATGATCATTTAAATAAAATGGTTTAGGAATAAAACTAGCGTCCATGTTTTAAATTTAAGAAATTAGTTGATAAGTCATTTTACTAAGAAAACCATTATTTTATCTATAATTAAAAATGCGATGACTTTAATTAAAATATGTTGTCAAATAAAAGTATATACAAATTATATAACGTAAAGAATACTTTTAAATCTTTTTGAGCTCCGCAATGATACGATTTGAATCGATGCATTTCCTTTTCTCAAAAATGACACGTATTCGTATATTTTATTTTTTTTAAATAATTTTACTAATAAAATGTTTAATTGACTAATAAATATATTTATATATTAATTAACAATAATACCTAGTAGTTATAAGTATTAAAAGTTAGTTATTATTAAGCCTATAATTAGATATTATATTTTAAAATATTTCTTTGCGTTTTAAAGGATTGGAAAACATGCAGTTATTTGATTCGTCGTATTTTCTTTCTAAATATTCGAAAGATTTAGCGATCATTTAATGTTTATATATTTATTTTGAGTTTAATAATTTTATTTTAGTTATTTCCTTGTAATAAAGTAAACATTAATGTATATAATTCTTTAAGTATTAGAATCTCGCTATTTTTCTCTATTTTAAGAACTGTAAATAATTGTAAATAATTATAGGATTAAGATAATTTAGTTACCCTTGATTTTCTTGAAAAGTACGAGTAGTTTAGAATTATTATACTAAAATTTATTTCGTTTGATTATAAATATTATTTTAGATTTATTACTTTATTGTTAATAAATTAATTTTTTGAACTTCTTCAGGGAATTTCAGAGGCACGAGAATTTAGGATTTCAGAAAGCGTCTGGAGTAGACCTCTAGGCATTCTCACCACGGCAACTGTAGTTAACTACTTTAGAGAGGCTTTAGCTAATCAGCCGTACCTTTACCTGAAACGGTAGTTATCGT
>JABUQX010032253.1:77500-79952 GCA_015478945.1 Trachelipus rathkii
GCTGACACCACCTTACGTTATACCAAAACATTTAATATAAACATCAGTTTGTTTATATGTAAGGTTGGTACAAAATTTGAAGGAAATAAAACTGTTCGTTTTTTTTTTTTGAATTTAAAGAAAAAATGAAATGTTAGAAAAACATAAATAAACATTTGGAAATTTTTTTTTTTATCAGACAAAAAAAAAAAAGTTTATTCTCATATATATATATATATATATATATATATATATATATATATATATATATATATATATATATATATATATATATATATATATATATATATATATATATATATATATATATATATATAGGTTCCAAGCAACCTTTTATGGATTTAAATAAGTACAGAGTTTCAAAGCAGTGATATCGAATCAGGGTGAATTGAAAACTGTTCCGAGATGCCTTCTTTTTTCTGGGAGGTGGCGGTTGGCACTAGTGGTAGAGCCTCCTGCACATTGTCTAACGGCAACGCTGTTGTTGATGGTTCGAGTCCTGGCGCGAGTGAAATTTTTCTTCATCTTTTTCTTGCAAATTTGTCGTAACAAGCATGTTGTGCCCATGCCGGCCTTCCGTGACTTTGGTCGGTTGCTCCTGTAACCCAGGAGCATCCCAGAAGAATGCCGTGTATCCCCAGAAGGGGATCCAACCACCCTTCTGTGGCTTTAAATAGGTGTAGAGTTTAAAGTAGTGATATCGAAGCAATTTAAAAACTTCCGAGATGCTTCTTTTTATAGGGAGGTGGATCGCACTAGTGGTAGGGCCTCCTGTACATTGGCTAACGGCAACGCTATTGTTGATGGTTCGAGTCATGGCGCGAGTGAAATTTTTCTTCATCTTATTATCGCAAATTTGTCGCAACAAGCATGTTACCACCATGTCAGCGTTCCTTGACTTTGGTCGGTTGCTCCTCTAACACGGGAGCAAACTAGCAGAATGCCGTGTAGTCCACGCAGGGGGTTAAAATCACCCTTCTATGAATTTAAATAAGTACTGTTTCAAAGTAGTGATATCGAAGCAGGAACTTGAAAACTTTTCCGAGATACCTTCTTTATCTAGAGAGGCGGATCGGACTAGTGGTAGAACCTCTTGTACATTGTCTAACGACGACGCTGTTGTCGATGGTTCGAATCCTGGCGGGAGCGAAATTTTTCTTCGTCTTATTATTGCAAATTTATCGCAACAAGCATTTTGTGCCCATGTCGGCGTGGCTTGACTTTGGTTGGTTGCTCCTGTAAACCAGGAGCAAGCCATCAAAATGCCGTGTAGCCTCAGCAGGGGTTTCAGGGACCACTCTATAGATTTAAAAAAGTGCCGAGTTTCAAAGCATTGACTTGAAAACTCAAGTTTCTGACCTTCGATTTCGATATATATATATATATATATATATATATATATATATATTAATATAAATATTATATATATATTATATATATAATATATATATATATATATATATATATATATATATATATAATAAAACACCTTTCGTCTGGCCTTTGATATATATATATATTATATATATATATATATATATATATATATATATATATATATATATATATATATATATATATATATATATATATTAATATATATTTATATATATATATATATATATATTAAATGTCTACCTAACCAGACCTATCCAGACGGATCGTCGTTGCCCAAAACTGAGACCTACCCTAGATGGATTGTCGTTGCCCAAGACCTAAGCCTAACCCAGATGGATTGTCGTTGCCGTAAACGTAGACCTAACCTAGATAGTTCGTCTTTAAATAAAAAATTAATAATATTTAAATTTAATAAATAATCAACTCACAACTTATGGATGATTCCTTGCTATACGTTCCAGGAAATGTTCAAATCTGTCATTTTTAGGAATCTTTTTATATATTAAGGAGGAAATTTTTAACCTATTAACCTAAATCACAGTTCTTACGTCTTAAATTTCAAAAATTTAGTAAATGTTTATTTGGCCTTTAATTTCTTGTCAAACTAATTTATGTTGCCAAAAGTGAAATACTTTGTAGTTGCTTTAAATTTCAAATAATTTATAAATATTCATATTTAAAATTCAATGCACTGACACTTCCTATCTCTACAAGTTCTTAAACAATGGTGAAAGAAGATTGCAATCAAAATAAAGTATTCAAATGGGAATTTATAATAGGTACAATCGATATACATATATCGAATATTTTGAAATATATCGTTTTGGAAACAACCAATTTTTTCGTTCAGACGAAATATTCAGCTTGTCCATATATATATATATATATATATATAATATTATATATATATATATATATATAATATATATATAGAATATTAAAATATATATACTTTATATAATCTTTATATAATATTAAACCAAACTTTATTATAACCTAACTTTAAAAGCTGTACAGTACGACTTATCTAGACGATCGTCGTTGCAGTAAAACC
>JABUQX010032254.1:0-10000 GCA_015478945.1 Trachelipus rathkii
TAAGAATGTTAAAATTATTTTTAATTTGTGAATGGTGCAAATAATTATATAAATATATGAAAAATTATTTTTATAGTAATTTTTTTTTATAAAAAAATGAAATATTTTAAATTATGAGACTATTAAAATATAAAATAGAGAAAATTATCCGTCTTTCTCCTCTTGCCTGAAATCATCAATTTTGGTGAATTCTAACGTTTATCACCACCGCCATGGCTTTTTTTTTTTCCTAATTCTCAGATACAGCAGGTGAATTTAGCTAACCATTTTTTCTATCCAAATGACCTCTGGAGCGTTTTGGTCAGCTTGCCCTATTGCGTATTCTCTGTTCCGGTGCTTGGAGACGACCATCATTCTATGATTTATTTTCTTAACCGTTCCAAATCCTCTCCTTGGTATTGATTGTTTAAAACCTTGTCTCTGTCTTGTTTTGAGTTGTGTTCGCTCCGATCACCTGTTCGTTTATCTGTCTATATTCGTCTTTTTTGCCATTTCTTTTTCTAAGTCTTTGCCGCAGTAAAAGATCCCAGTCTACTACGGCGAGGTTAGTATAGGGTGGAAACTGACGGCCAAAATGTTGCAAGGCAATATTGCATGCAATGTTGCATATGTTGCAAGCAACATTTTGGCCATCAGTTTCCCACCCTATACTACTAGCGAGGAAACGTTTTTGACATTTCTGTGCATCAAACTGGACATATTTAGGGTCGTACTTCTTTGATTTCCCATGGAATGACTTATGTTTCAGTGGGGGAGGGGGGAGATCTGTCGGAGTGACCGAGGTGATTCTCTCTAGCATGGAGGAGTACATTCCATATTCCTTCTCCTTCAGCTAAAGCTAACAAACTTCGGTTTTATTCTGCTTGTTCTCATATTATTTTCCACAGGAAAGCCTCCTTCAGGAATTACCACTCGTCTTCAAATTTCAGAATCTGATGCAATTTATATTTCATCCCGAAATCCTTCAAAATCCTGTGACAATCTTTCTGGTTCCTCTTTCTCAAGCCCTTTCTGCCATTCTATAATAAATGTCAACTCTAACGTTGCTTCTTCCTCTTTCATTCTCTAGTATTTTCCGGCGGCATAATTTCCCTTTTACCTTCAACTAAATCTGAATTCTTCACTCAAACCTTCAACTCCAAATCCACCTTAGATGATTTCAGTGCTAATAATCCTTCTCCACCTCCTCAAACTCATTTAATCATAACATTTTCATTTCTATAAAAGACGTTATTTCCGTTCTCTTTATGAACTGTGAACACTGCAGGAAAGGTCGGTGGCCATTCTGGGGTTCCTGTACTGTTGGTGTATATCGCCGGTCTCTGAGTGTGTTGGCATAGGCTCCTCTCCAAAAGCTATGATATTCTTCCGAGCTTGTAACCTGACTTGGTAAGCTACTGTCTGTCTGTCTGTCTGTCTGTCTGGTCTCTTGTCTGTCTGTCTGTCTGTCTGTCTCTCTCTCTCTCTCTCTCTCTCTCTCTGCCTCTCTCTGTCTCTCTCTGTCTCTCTCTGTCTCTCTCTGTCTCTCTGTCTGTCTGTCTCTCTCTCTCTCTCTCTCTCTCTCTATATATATATATATATATTATAATTTATATATATGTTTAGTATATTAGTATAGGGTGATATATGTATATATTTATTATATTATATATAGTATATTATATATTTTTATATCAATATATATATATATTATATATATATAGTATATATATATATATGTATATTTAGTAATATGTATAGTGTATATGATAGTTATTATATATTTAGTAGGTGGTATTTAGTATATAGTATTTTATAATATATTACTTTCGAATTTCCCTTCTTGTTAGAAACGTGCGATCATTAAAGTTATTTCCGAGAAAATGGTTCCCCCTCTCAACCCTCAGGCTATCGTAATGTCGCTTTAACATCCGGTCTTTCTGAAGTCTTTGAATCTATCTTTAAAAGGAGATTTGAGGATATCTCAATTCTTCTAATGTTATCTTTGATCGCCAGAAAGGCTCTCGTAAGAAATGTTCTACTGGTGATCTTTTTCCCCTTTCTATCTGATTCTTGGGGTTCTTCCGTCCTTCGGTCTTTCTATGAATCTTTTGATGAGGCGCTAGACATTAGAAAACTTTGCTTTCTAAGATTAGGGTCTCGTTCGGTGTATATCTTCCTCTTATTTCTTTCGGCCGTCGTTCTATAGTCAGTCTAATTTGTTGAAGGTCCGTTACCGTTCATGCATGTTTTGAATAATCTATAAATAGTGGTGTTCCTCAAGGTTCTGTCTTAACCCCAACTCTTTTTCTACTTTTCATTAATGACCGTCTCTCTATCATCTCTTCGCCTATCCGATCCTATGCCCTCATTCTTTCATTTTAAAAGATGTCATACCCATCAGCAAGTAGTTGACGCTAGGAGGGCGATCTTGGAAAAACTACCCTCTGATCTTTATCGAATTACTAATTGGGGTATTGAGAATATGGTTGTTTTCAATAGCCTTAAGAGAAACTTGTTTCCTCAACTTCGATCATAATCTTCCCTGCAGCTAAGTATATAAACTGCTTCGATAAAGCACACAACTCAATCTTTGCTAGTTCTTATATTCTTTTGGTGTTTTTCTTTTCTCGTTGATCTTTGCTAGTCCTTAATATTCTCTATTCTTTGTGTTTCTTTTTCTCGTGAAGTCGTGATCTTTCTTGGAACGATCACATTACTTCTCTTTCTCAACAAGCTTCTAAGAAGTTGGTGGGTGTTCTGAGGTGCCTTCAAGAATTTCTTCACCGCCACCTCAGTTGCTTGCTTTTTATATGGGGTATTTGCGTTTGTCCGCTGTATGTATTGATGTACTTTGCCTTTCACACATCTAGGAGTGGTTTCACTGTATATATCACTCGTAGGTGACGCCTTGAAATGTGGAGTCTTTGGGCTATTTGGGTCTTGATTCAAATCTTTTGTCTCTTAATATCTCTTTGTGTTTCTTTCTGCCCCGTCGACCTTTGTGTGTATCGACCTTTTCTTTATGAAAAAGAAAATTATCCATCATGCTCCGTTTTCCAGGTGAGAAGAAGTCTTGTGTGTCATGGATTGTCAGGCTTTGGACCCGATTGTCGAGAAGGTCCTTGGAACCACGTGGCCTCGCCATTCACAGCTGGATGGCATTTTTCCTATCGCTTGTTGTTCTTTTATGCTGTGTTCGGAGTTTTTGCAGTACTTGGCAGACTCTCCTCCAGTTTTAAGAAGTGTATGTTGTGACTTGTGTGGGTTGTGGATTATACTACTCTATTATGGTTTGATGTTCAGTCCTTATTTTTTGTTTCCAATTTTGTTTTCTTTGTGTACCGGTCTAGACTTTGATCATGGGCGTATTGTCTGCAATTACAGGTCAATAATAGGAATGATATATCGACAGTGTAATGGCGGGGCGAAGAGAGTTTATGGAAAAAATGGTATATGAGCTGCAGTTATTAAGCAACCATTGATCAGACGATAATGAATATTCAACTGTACATACACGTAAGGGATTATAAATTATGCTCAATGGTAAGGGAAAAATGAAAGCTGCTACCATAAAAAAGTACCTCATTTACGCAATTGGTGGGTGTCAAATTTCTGAGAAAAAAGTGATTGAAGCGATCGCAGTTGCGATAGATGTTTAGGGCTTCCCGAAAATACGGACGTATGAATATAATAAGGAATAGTGCATTTGTTCGTAAATTTCTGTAAGTCTTTGAATATTCGAAAATTGCAAGGAACTTTTGTGAAATTTCGAAGAATCTTGCAATATAAAATTTAACTCAAAGTGATGATGGATTTATTTAAAATTTTATTTGATGGTACAAGAACTTTATGATAGCAGGTTTGGAAATGTTCAGCCCTATTTTTTGAAGAAGATATAGTGATTTGTTTTTTGTTGGGTAAGATATAGTAATGGCAGCCGTTGTATATATAATGGTCTGTTTTTCCTAACTGTGAAGGTTCAAGGAAGTCGTCTGACTTGGTTGTTGTTCAGTTTTATGTGGTTCGTGTGTTGCGTCCTTTGCGTTCCGTAGGCTTTTATTGAAACGTTTTAAGCCAAACATTGAGTGTTATTATTATGCCTGAATTATGGGAGGTAAGGGTGGACTTAGAAGCCGTTTTAATTATTTAGTAGGTTTATTTTCCCTCATTATTGATATACCTAACTTTATAAGTTACAATGTATGACAGTAAATGGTGTTCTTATCTCAAATAAAAGCCCAATTTATTGTCTTTCATATGAGTTAGTTGCATGTTTTATATTGCGCAGGCTATTATAAAATTGTCAAATATTTAGCTGGTGCGCGCAAAGTAAAAGGTAGGCCGCATATAAGAGTATGCTGTAAGTGAGGTGCTGTGGAGAATTAAGGAAAATTTTACAGATAGATCTTTGTTTGGTTGCAGCCTTGTTACTGTCGTGCACTTGTTTGTGCTTTTGTTAGACTATGGCTATGCCGGACAAGTCAGTATAGCTGGACAGGCTGCCTGGCCGTGGTACTGGATAGTTTAGGTGGTTGTATTAAGGAGTAGATTGACGTGTAAGGTTGTGTTGTAGGTTGTGCAAGAGATACTGGGCAGTGAAGTTTTTTATCAGAAGTTGTAGTGATAAGGGCATGGCGGAGGACAGATTGCAAGATTTCAAAAAAACTTTTAGTGTATGATGTAATGGGGGTTAACCCAATTATAAAATTCTAGTACGATTGTTTGGGGTGTTTGTGCCGGTGGCTGTGATGTAGAAGGGCCTTCTACGTTATCCGGATTGAACATCTTTGCGAGGGTGATGTCCGTGGGCTAGGCACGTTGCAGGATATTGCAGAATCTTTTGTAATAGTTGATGACATCTGATCATTCTTTTGTTGGTGTGGGTATGATTCGCAGTTCGAGTTGGTAGAGCGTGTGTGTTTATGTGTTAAGTTTGTTAGCTCTCTTGGTGGAGAGTGATTATTTGAGTTGTGCGAGTTGTTTCAGGGTTGTGTGTAATGATTCAATGTGCCAAAACTGTTTAGGCAGATACATTAAGGGAAGTGCGACTTGCGTCGCATGTCAGACATTACTTGTGGATTAACGAGTCTAACAGATCTATGAGAGTTTCTCAAGTCTTGGTGTTTTATATCTGGGTTGATGTGGTTCTGTGTTGCCAGAAACCAATAGGTCAAGTCATCACAGTGAAGCATTAACCTCGCCGAAAACCGCGAACAAAAGCAGGTTGTGTGTGTGGTTGTGTGTTGGTGGTGGTGAGTTGGGGTTGGAGCGGGACATGGGTTGGTGGAGAAAGTTATCAAGCATTTCTGATTTTTTCTGTCGTGTGCCTCGTCATTGAGCTTTGGTTGTGTCTATTGGCGTAAGTTATTGTGTGCTCTGGAGATGGACAATTGATGTGCGGTTTGGTAGTCTTAATAGTATTTTGATCCATGGCTCGGGCTGATATACGGGTCGGTCCTCTTCGTGCTGGTGTTTTGTCATGGCTGCGTGTCGTGTGTAAATTGAACGGGAATTCTGTTTTGGTTTTCTTCTCATAACTTGTGATAAGTTACTGGGAGTAGACGATAACGTTTTCTCGATGTGTCTGGTAGTTGTTCCTCACTTTGATGTCGATATGTATGGGTGTTTGTGGTTGCTTGTGGTCGAATTAGTTTGTGGAGTAATATCAGTTGTTCTAGTATGTTGTCTGTGTTTGCCAGTGGAGTTATGTGTTGGATCTTTCATACGTGTGTCAGTGGTTCTCGTTTGAGCTTCTGGTGCTTTTCCGGAAGCTTAAATCTCCAATGAAGTTGATCACCTGTTCGACAGCGTTGAGATGCGTATTAATTAGGCCCTAGATGCGTTGACAGCATAGTGTGTTGGGGGTGTGTGTTGTTGGGTTTTGAGAATTGTGTGGAGGACCGGTATTTCCAATTGATGTTTGGTGGTGAGTGGTTGTTCCAGGTTATGTAATTGCTTCAAGTCAAGGCAGAGTTGACTTCGGGTGGTTGTGATCATATAGTGGGGCGTTTTGACTGACCATGGGTGGTTAATGATATTTTGTGGTTTGAGGGGATTAAATGAGGTAAACCTTGCATATTGTGTTTTGTAGGTTACTCTGTGTTTATTTTTATGTTGTGTTTTGTTCCTCTCAGTGTCGATGTATGTGTGAAATGAAACTTTTTCGCGTGTGACATTAACTTTGGATATATATATAGGCTATGGAGGTGAGTTGTGGTTTGTGATTTTATATATATATCGTTGTGTGTTGTGTTTGAGTATTGTTATGTTTGTGGTGTTGTGTATTGTTGGGGTGTTGTTGTTATATATATGTTGTTTATGTGTTCAGTTTGGTTGTTATAGTAGTAGGGTTGTTTGTTGTGTGGCTGTTGTGTGTATTGTTGTATATGGTTAATATATATATATATATATATATAAGGGTGTGTTATTTGTTGGGTTGTGTTGGTTCATTTTAATTGATTAGTGGTTGATTTGTTTGGGTAGGTATACTTAGTATTGGTGTTTTATAATTTGTTGTTGGTTGGGTGTGTGGGTTGTAGTTTTATTTGTGTTGTCGACAGGGTGCTGTGGGTTTCAAGTTGGTTGGTGTTTCTGTGTGTCGAGTTAGCATGGTGTTGGTTGGGTGGATGTGTTACAAGTGTACTGTAAGTACGTGGTCTAGAATTGTTCAGTACAAGTACAAGTACAATTACTTGTCTAGAATCTTGTTCAAGTACTAGTACAAGTACAAGTACATGGTTGGATGTTGCGTGATTGTGACTAGATAGTATCCATGGTGTTGTGTTGTTTGTTTGGGGTTTTTTTGTGGAGTTATTCGTTGTTGTGGTGAGTATGGGTGTTCTGTTTATTGTTATTTTGAACGTTTGCTAGTAGTGGATATTTGTGGGATTGATATAGTGTGTTATTTGATATATATAGTTATTTTAGTGTGGTGTAGGTTGTTCTCATTGTGGGTTGTTTTATATGGTTAGTAGTTTGTTGGTGTGTTGTGAGGGTTTATTGTGCTGATTGGGGTATAGTGTTTTGTGTGGTTGTGTGGTTTATATGCTTAGCGTATGTTTGTATCATGTTTTTGGTTATTATATACTAATGATTTGGTATGGTATTGAGTGGTATTATATAAGTATTTGAGTTCGATCATATGCTGATCTAACATCGACTTCTAACGTCCCTACCACTCATTCTTATCTCCTGTCTAAGACTGGAGGCAAGTGTTGGTTCGGTAACATTATTACCTGTGTGTGTAAACCATAAAATGGTTGTTTAGGATAGTATTATTATGTGTGTGAATTGGCAGGTAGTGTTAGAGGAAAGAAAGCCCAGCCTTACCGCCCCCTTTATACCGTTGTGTTTATAATTAGTAAGACTGCGTTGTCTCGTCAGTTCAGTAATAATAGTTCCACGCCAGATGTGGAGGTTTCTATGGGTATTCTCGTGTGTGTGTGGGGTGTGTTTCGGTTTTTTGTTTGGTTGGTTGTGGTTTGGTGTCGGATTGTACCTTTCCGACATTTGACCGTTCTCGTCGATATGGGGGTTCATTCCTTTGCCCATTTGGTGCTAGTCTTGACTCTATATTGGGTGAGCTGCTCGTTCGTCTATCTGTAGAAATTGCCCACCGAGTTCCATGTTCCTGTTATGCAACCTTTATTCTCGCCTCTGCCAGACTCACATTTCTCTCTCCCAGGCATTCCTTTTCTGACCCATTCCACTGTTTTCTTCTGTCTCCCATCCGGTCAATTCCCAACACACTTATCCACTGATAGCATCCGTTTAACCGACGTCTGTCATGCCTTGCCTTTCTCACATGATAATTCCTTGTGTGTAATCGTCATGTCTGTCTAGACTCATGTATCTTGTTGCATTGTAGTGTTGTTGCGTTCATTTTTTGACCTTGTGCTCTTCTTCAATGGGTCCTACACCATAATTAGATCTCTTAGTATAACGCTCATTCCTCATTTTCATCATTTCTTTTCTCACTCCCTTAACACGCCGTACTGGTATAGATGAGTTTTTGTGCGCATGTGTGTGTTGTCGTGGTTGTGTGTGGGGGGTTTTGTATGGTGTGTATGGTGTGTTTCGTGGTGTTCTCTGAAACCATTGTGTTAATTGTATGATCTATGTACTCTTAGTTTGCAAGGATCCATTAGGTTTTCGCGCTTGATCCTACTGTCATACTAGTTAAGCACGGTGGTAAAATTCTACATACCGTCGTCTTGATGTTGTAAGTGTGACCTGCTTAGTCTGAGTCGAAGTCAGGTCTTATAGTTCCTCTTTTTACATTTGGCTCAGCTCAGTTCGATTTGTATACTGCTTAGCCTTAGGTCTCACCTGTGGTGTTGCGCTCTCATTCAGCAACTGTTCCAGGCTGATCAGGCCTGCATTCATATGCTCGCTCGTTTTCATTGCATATAGCTCATATATTCTGCTTATATAGTTGTTAATGGATTCTATGGATTGGTCTCTACTTGTGTTGTATTTCCAGCTGCTCACACATCTAACATAACTTCTCACTGAGGCTGTCCTCACTCACAACCATAACCTTACTCTTATCTACGTTTACTTCAAACCCTTTCTTTTACACACCCTAAAAAATCTCCTCTACCAGTCCTCTCAAAACTCTCTTCAGATTCGCCACACAAAACCAAATCATCCTCAATATAATAGGTAGGGAATCCTTCACTCTCATCCATTTCTCATCATTCTAACTCTATTCCCTTTGTCACCGCCTACCTTCTAATTCTTTCATAACCTCATCCTATATACAGATTGGATTGCCAAGGAGACATACCACATCCCTTTCTCACTCCGCTGTTTTATTATTAAAATAATCACTTTCGACTCTAATTTATTCTTACAACACGCTTCACTTATCGTCATACATACTTTTGATTCTATTCATAAGCTAACCATCAACCACCATGATCACTAACACGTGTTATAAGATTCCTATTAAATCCTATTATATCGCCTGTTGCAAATCCATAAATCCTAATACAATTTATTCTTTCTCCTCCTCATTATCCCAATTCATTTGTTTCAATTACACGATTTGATCACAACATCCTCTACCACTTCCTAAACGCACCCTTTTTCTTCCCCAAATTAGTTCTTTACTCATTTCACCTGACGCACTCTTTCGACCAAATATCAGCATATATCTTCTGTACAACACTCAATAAACTAATTACCTTTATAATACTTAGTTACCTTTTTCCCCTTAACCTTTATATAAAGGTACTAATATTGACCTCCCAATCCCTCGGAACTATACTCCATAAACGTTTTGTTATACAATTTCCAAATCCATGAATCACCATCCTCGCTATATATATATATATATAATAATATATATATAAAATTATAATAATTAATTTATATTAAATATATAAAAAAATATATATATATATATATATAGTTATATATATATTATAGTATATATATATATATAGGCCTATATATAGGTTTTTGAGGTGAATCTGAAAGTTGAGTTTGAGAGGAATTGGGTTAGAAAGATTTGGAGGGTGTGTATAAACGGATGGGTTTGAAAGTAAACCTAGATAAGGTAAGGTTATGGTTTGAGTGAGGACAGTCTTGGGTGTTTGAAGTTTTATGCTAATGGTGGTCAGGCCTGGTAACTGTGACTGAGTTAATATTTAGGATATATATATGTCGGAATAAAAAGGGATCGGATGATGCCGAGTGTAGTAGTAAGTTGTGAATTGCAGGAAGGAGGCTGGTGCAATTAAATCCTTGGTAGATTTAAAAGGGACTAGTCTTGAGTGCGCTAGTGTCCCTTGCGTGATGGTAAGTTATTACCTGTGTTATGTATAGTTAGTAAGACTATGGTCTGGAATAGAGGTATAGATCTAAAGTACAATGTGTTCAGATGGACAATCTTAGGGGCGTGTTAGGTGTGAACAGAATTTGATAAAATGAGGAATGAACGTATTACAGAATTGTATGGTATGAAAAAAGGATAAATTGAGAGAAATAAATGAAAGTATGTTTAGATAGTTTT
>JABUQX010032254.1:15000-17500 GCA_015478945.1 Trachelipus rathkii
AAATGTTTGAGCAATAGATCAGGAATAAATAATGATCTAGTTAGAAATAATGATAAGGGATATTATCATTATCAAGAGGAGAGAAAATTTAGAAATTTTAATGACGAATATTATAGAGATAGATACAATAAATTTAGAGAAAATTGGAATTGGAATAAAAAAGAATGTAGGACATGCGGAAGATTAGGTCACGTCTCAAGAGATTGTTGGAAGGGTAATTCTAAAAAGTGGGAAAATAATAAAAATATTCAGGGAAACGAAGAAGATGGAGCTTATTTGCCGGAGGTAGCTTCATCAAGAAACTGAATATAGAATCCGGTGAATTACCTGTAATTAAGGTGTTAATAAACGGTAAAGAATGTAACGCACTTATTGATACAGGGTGCAATAAATCTCTTATTAGTAAAAAGATTGGAGGAGTTGGATTAGGAGATGTATGCGTGAAGGGGTTCGATGGTAAAATAATTAACACGATGGGGAGAAAAAAATATAATATTTTGTTGAACAACAAGGAAATTGAAACTGAAATGTTAATATTAAACGAAATTATAGAGGATATTGATGTTATTCTAGGAATGGATATATTAACAAAATTTGGAGAAATTATTATAGGAAAAGATGGTTTGAAATTCGTAGAAAATAAATGTGGTTTGCTAAGTGTTGATAATAATAAAGAACTAGTAGAAAAAAATGATGATATTATTATTGACGATAAAGACTTTGTGGGGTGGTTTAACGGCGATTTCTGGACAGTAAAATGGAAATGGAAAGACAAAGAACCTAAATTAACAAATAGAGTTAGTTGTTATCAAAACACTATAAAAGAAGGAATGAAGGAGAAGTTTGATGAAGAAATAATTGAATGGATAAAAGATGGAATTTTGGTACCATATAATGGAAAGGTGAATGGAATAATACCTTTAATGGCCGTGAATCAGGAAATAAAAAATAAGGTAAGGCCAGTGATGGATTTTAGGGAAATGAATAATTATACGGAATGTCATACTGGTGATGGGGTAAATATATGTGATGAAACGTTGAGGGAATGGAGGAAAATAAAAGGGAAAACAAAACTAGTAGACTTGAAGGCAGCATATTTACAAGTGAGGATCGATAAGAGTTTATGGAATTATCAGGTTGTGAAATTCAGAGGAAAATATTATGCTTTGACTAGAATGGGATTTGGTTTGAATTCGGCACCAAGAATTATGAATAGGATTTTAAAAGAAGTGTTAAAAATGGATAGTAAGATAGAAAAGGGGACAAGTAATTATATAGATGATATTATTGTTAATGAATCAATTGTGAGTGCGGCGGAGGTAGTAAATCATCTAAAGAGGTTTGGGTTAGTAGCGAAAAGTCCTGAATCTGTAGAAAATGGTCGAGTGTTAGGATTGAAAATAATAAAAGGAAAAAAGGGCAATTTAGAATTCAGAAGAGGTAATAAAATTCCGAATATCAAAGAAGGGGATAATGTAAAAAAAAAGGAATTGTTTTCGATATGCGGTAGTATCGTAGGTCACTACCCTGTTGCGGGATGGGCAAGATTAGCTTGTAGCTATGTGAAAAGAATATCTCAAACGGAGAATTGGAATGAAAATATCGATGAGAATGTGCTGAAAATGATAAAAAGTATTATTGAAGAAATAAATAAAGACGATCCAGTGAAGGGATATTGGAATATTGACGATTCTAAAAAAGGAACAGTATGGTGTGATGCGAGTAATGTGGGTATGGGCATCATCTTGGAAATAAATGGAAAAATTGTGGAAGACGGGGCTTGGTTAAGGAAAAAAGGAGATTATTCACACATTAATGTTGCAGAGTTAGAGGCAGTGATAAAGGGAATTAATTTAGCGATAAAATGGGACTTAACGGATATTGAAGTAAAATCGGATTCTGCTACTGTGATTAATTGGATCAGAACAACAATAAGTGGTAAAGAAAGAATAAAAACTAAGGGAGCAGCAGAAATATTAATAAAAAGAAGATTGGCAACCATAAAACAGTTGATCGAAGAATTAGGTATTAATTTGAAATTAGAATTTGTGCCTTCGGAAAAAAATAAAGCGGATAGTATCTCGAGAATAAAGAGAAAATGGCTTATCGGAGAGGAAAATAAGCTGATAAATAATAATGTTTGTCTATTATCATTTGAGGAATTAAAAGAACTTCATAATAGACACCATCAAGGTATTGAGAAAACTTTGTTTTTAGCTAGGATGGTAGACAAAGATGTAAGGCGGAGAGACGTGAAAAAATGTGTAAGAGAATGTATTCAATGTCAATCAATTGACCCAATAAATTACGATAGAGTTGAGAAAGGTAGTTTAGATAAAGAAGAAAATTGGTCTAGGGTTGCGATAGATATAACTCATTTTAAGGGGAAAATATTTTTGTCAATGGTTGATTGTGGCCCAAGTAGGTTTTGTATTTGGAAGGAATTGATTTCAGAGTCAGGGCAAGAAATTAAAAGAAAAATAGAAGAGGTGATTTTAGA
>JABUQX010032255.1:0-10000 GCA_015478945.1 Trachelipus rathkii
TTTTTTAGATCAACACCAAAACCCCACTATGTTTAAAGAAAACAATTAACAAAAATAAAAAAGTTTTTGTGTTATGTTATACAAAATATGCTTGACATCATAAGATCAATAGATAATAGCATGGACAGGAGGATTGAGTGGTGTTTGAATTAACGATTTAACTGCTTTAAGGGCATGTAAAACACAAACAATTTTAAATAAAAATATGAACTTGAATCAATAGATCAATAGATCAATAGATCAATAGATCAATAGATCATGGAAGGGTAAAAATGGTGGAAGACTGATACAGTTTGATTAACTGAATTTACTGATTTACTGCTTAAGGATGTAAACATTGCAATTTTTTAAGTTATACAACCACAAGAAAAAGCCTCTAAATACACACCTTTTTAGTCACAAAACAAAACTTCTACACCCACCTCACAACCAAACCAAATAAATTAAATAATCAACTAATCTTAATTTGTAACAAAGAAATTAAAAAGTTTTATTTTGAAAGGTAGACTGTCAACTAGCTCTTATAATCTGACTAATTCAATCACCTGTATTAAACTCAACAAGTTAAGAATCTGTAAATGAAATACTTATAATATATATAAATGGCAACCACTGCCCATTTTTGGTCTGACGCGAGACTTATAAAGATAAACACAATATATAACTAAAATCAAGTTATTTCGTGCGTACCTTCACGTTATAAACAAGAACAGATTATCAATAGCCTCAATAGATCAATAGATCTCAAGAATCACAATGGCACAATGGATGATAGCGTGGAGGCGGTACAGTTTCGTTAACTGGCGAATTTACTGAGATCTTATCTGATTTACTAGCTTGACAAGGGTATGTAATCCAATCAAATCGTCAATTTTTAAGTACACCAGAACAAAAAAAAGAATTATCAATTTGTTTCTATAGTAAAAAACAAATATGCGCTCTTTAACAGAACATATAACCAAAATAATAGTAAATTAAAATAAACTCTCTAATCTTATTTCAAAACGGGAAAAAAAACTTAAAACTTCGAAAACTACACATCTAAAACATCAAAAACTGGAAACATAAAAAATAAACCTCAAGCTGCACAACAATATAGTTCCTGGAGCTCTTTCTGTCTACAAGAAAAAACAAAATAATAATTTTCACAAAGTTTTTTGCTGTTATGTTATTAAAGAACATAAAATGACTTATGTATCATTCCAATACGATCAATATAGAATCACATAAGACAATAGATTCAATAGAGAGGGAGGAATAGCGCATTCATGGCAGAACGTACGAGTGGGTGGATACAGTTTTGATTTACTGATTTATACTGCTTTAAGGTATGTAAGGGCATACGAAATCATTTTAATGTTATCACAAAACATAAAAAGAATAGAATTCCTTTTTATAAGTCACAAAACAAAATGTTTAAACGGTACAAACACTATTATGATAGAAGCGCCAAGAATAGAAAATTTGAAATAGGAATTATTAATAAAAACTTACAATTGTAAAGCAAAAAACTAGAGATAACATACAACAATGAAACTATAAAACCTTATAAAGAATAAAATAGCAACCAATATAATTTAGTTGACGCTTATAAAGAACAAAAAACAAAATAAATAAAAAGTTTTTGTGTTATGTCTACTAAAAAAATATGACTTGAATGTTCAATAGATCCAATACGATACAACTCTTACGATCAATAGATCATAGATCAGATCGGCTAGGCCTCAGGGGGCTTATGAGTAACTTTGGACTTACTGAATCTTTACATGAGATACTTACTAGCTTTATCTGAATCTTTTACTGCATTTATCGATTTACTGCGCTTTACAGGAATCTAAAAACATAGCAACACAAATTTTTAGTTATAAACATGAAAAGAATAATTATTATTAGTAAAAAACAAAATGTCTAAGGAAACGAAAACAAAAATAAATACACACACTTTTTATTTGTGTTACTGCTTTTAAATGAGAAAAATATATGACTTGATCCAATAGATCTCACATAGATCAAATAGTATCATATACCGGAAGGGTAGGTTAGGTTATATGAAGCTGGCGGTGGTTTGATTAACAGATTTAACCTGAATTTAACCTTTTGCACATTTATATTGGACATGTAAACAATCGCACAACTCTTTTTTCTAAGTTCATAAACATGAAACATGAAATTAATTTTTTTTTAGTAAAAACAAAAATGTTTTAATGAAAAAACACTACAAAAATAAATAGAAGTTTTTGTGTTATGTTTATTACAAAATATGGACTTGAATCATATAGCATCCAGATTCTAACCTAGATCAATCCAGATCTACGATGGGACACAGAAGAACTCACGAGCTCGTTGGCGGTTTGAATTAACAGATTTACTGATTTACTGCTTTAAGGTATGTAAACATGCAAAATACAATTTTTCAAGTTATAAAACTAAAAAGAATAAATTCTTTTAAGGATCCATACATGGTTAATAAACACAAACCAATACTAAACAATAAATAACTTCTAAAAAAAAATAAAAACTTGTAAAACAAAATCATTTTTTAAATTAATACTAATAATTAAAATATTTATATAAAAAAAAGTTAATTTAACAAAAAAACACGTAAATGTCAACAATAAATTGCAAATCACATACAACTTATTCAATCCGAACTCTTATTTGTGCCACTCTATCCCTATCTAAATAACAAAAAGATATCTCCATTTAATATGACTTGATCAATAGATTCTATTATATGCATAGATTCATATAGATCACACATTCATACATCAAATAAGCATCATGGATGGGTAGGCGAGGGTAGGACGATTGGATTTATCTATTTATACTGAGTTTACTTGCTGTAATAAAGGCTATGACTAATATAGATGCAAAAATCTCTATCATCAATCTACAGTTATCAAACATAAAGAAAATAATTTTTTTAGTAAAAACAAATGTTTTAAGCAATAAAACAAAAATAAATAAATGTTTTTTGTGTATGTTATTTACACCCACAATTATGTCTTTCAATCAATAGATCAACTAGCACTTCAATAAGATAATATGACAACTAGATCTCACGGATGATATGAAGGGTCTGTCTGGGAGGTTGTTAGTTCTTGATTTACTGATTTACTGATTTACTCGCTCCTCTAATCTGATTTATCCTGATTACTGCGATTTATCTGATTAAACTGATTTACTGCTTTTTATCTCGATTTTTACTGATTTACTGATTTACTGATTTTCCGCTTTTTAGAGATTTACTGCTTTAGGGTATGTAAAAATGCTAATCGTTTTAAGTATGTATAAACATAAAAAGACAAATTTTTTTTTACCGATAAACACCACCAATGTTTACCAAAGAATTACAAAACAAAAATAAAATAAAAAAGTCTCTCCTTCCCTTTATACACTCAAACATATGACTTGAACAATAGATCACAAAATCAATTGATCAAACTAGATAATAAGATTTCATGAAGGGAAGAGGGTGGCTGGGCAGCAAAACATGTCTTGCATTTTACAGATTTATCTGATTAACTTGAGCTGTAGGTTGTCAAAACTTTCACATGCAAATTTTCTTTAAGTTATATTAACACATACTTTACAGCAAACAAACAAAAATGTTTATAAACAAATTAAACCACAAATAATAAAAAGTTTTTAAAAACATATAGATTCTTTTTTAAATAAAAAAATAAAACATAAATTAAAAACTTAAATAAATATAAATAAATAAAACATTAACTTTTAAATTAACAAAATATCATAAGAAGACGAAATGTAACATAATAAATAATGAACGACTTAAGGAATTCCAACAAGACAATGTCGGAGCTATGTAGATTTGATTTATATATTCATGTGCTGTGGTGTGTGTATGTGCTCGTGTGTGTTGCTCGTATATTGGCTCCACACTTTCACTTATTCACTATATATAACATATTACCATATCCTTCTTACTATATATATATACTATATAATATCTACACCTTTCCCTCACTTTATACAGCGTGAGAATACCAAAACAATATACCATCCACTATTACATATAATTACATTATATAATATATAATATATATAGTATATATATATATATACAATGTAATGTGTGTGTGTGTGTTCGTATATGGGTATATAATTAGACCAATATATATATATATATACTATATATATATATAGTATATATATATATATATATATATCTATATATATATATAATATATATATTATATAATATATATATATATATTATATTTATTTATATATGTGTGTGTGTGTGGTGGTTTGTATATGTGTATGAATTAATATATATATATATAATTATATATTATAATATCTAAAATATATATATTATATATATATATATATATTATATAATATATATATACCATAATCCTTATATATATATATATGACGGTATATATATATATACACATGTGTGTGTGTGTGTGTTGTATATGGATATAATAATATATATAATATTATATATCACATATATATATATATATATTAGTATATATATATATAACTACTAACTTATCACCTTATATTATAATATCCATAACATAACTTATAATAATTTAAGGTTAACTGCTTAACTTTTTCAGATTTAAATTTCTAGGTTGTCTAAAAATAATAGAAATAATTTTAATAGCAATGTGTGTGAGTAATTTTTCGAGTATATGGATATATAATTAATATATAATATTATATACACTATATATATTTATACTATACTATTTATTATGTATATATAATAAATATATATAACATTTATTCCATTATTATATATTATAACTAATATTATATATATATATATATAATATATATATAATATATTATATATATATATAATATATAGCTATATATATTATATATATATATATTTTTTAATTTATATATAAAGATCACACTATATATACAATAATATATATATATATATTATATATATATATAATATAAATATATAGTATATAATATAATGGCTCATGTCAATAAATCCTTAACGTTTTTCTTTAACTCATAAATTTTAGGTTAAATTTTTAACAACTTATTTGAAATTTTATAAAATTTTGGTAAAAAAATTACTTAAATTAATAGTAAATCATAAAACTTTAATTTGGAAGTTTGAAAGTTAAGCTAATGGAAATGAACGAGTTTTTATAACACAAATAAATATATATATACATTTCTGTTTCAGTGTTTTACACTCTGTGCTGAGGGAACTATATTTATATACCCTTTTTTATATATTTATAATATATTTATTTATTTTTATTATTATTTCCTCCTTATTATTATCATCATAATAATAATCTCTACCTACTTAAATATAATAATATAAATTTCTCTAATAGTATATATATAGTACCCATATTATATATCACACCATATATTTTGTATTATTATATATATCAATCTATATATATACCTCCCCCTCTATACCTTATATATATTATATACCACTATATATAAATAATATATTAACTTATATTTAATAACATTTATATAATATAATATATACTTACTATCTATATATATCTAACTATCATACGGTGTATATTGTTTAAATTCTACCAAATATCCTTAATCATTTCTTCCCAATATGAGAATTTTTCCTGCGACATTTCTTTAACGCCACGAATCCTCGGCAATTCACTAATTGAATTAATCACTTTCTGTTCATCTTCCCTCTTTATGTTTTTAGCTTTATATTTAACAAACAATCCACGTTATCTTGCAACATTTTTGATAAGCCCATATTTCATGTATTTCCACGTCATGTTTTGTCGCACTCAATGCATATTATATTATTTGAAAGCGCAATTAGCCAAACATGTCGAAATAAATTAAATTTTATTTTTTAAACAAAATTACACATCTGTTTCTCAATCTAATGCAATATAACCTACCACATAACCTACCACCTACTGTAATCTTACTACCCTATTATTTAACTTAACCTAACCTCAACCTAATACCTAACTATATACACAACAAACCTTACACATATACCTAACCTACCTATCCTTTTAACCTAACCGTAACCTAACCCTAACCTAAACCCTAACCTAACCTAAAACCGTAACTAACCAACCTAACCTAACCTAACCTAACCTAACCTTTAATTTTGATTATTGAAAACTTCTTGAACTTTGAAACCACCTACACGTCACATAAAGCTAACCCTAAAAAACTTCTTACAAAAAAAATTGAAAATATTTCAAATTTTTTTAAACAAAAAATACAGAACCAAATATTACTGCTTACCTCCCGCACGTAGTTTCATTGAATATACCTCACCACACACTGGTTGACCAAATATTTAATTCACTCTTTTGTTTTAATGTATTCGTAATTAACTATCGCAATACTCAGAAAATACACTAATCACACTCATAATTAACTATATATTTCGAACACACAACACAATCTTGAACATTTTTTTTAGCACAATACAGTTAACAAATAATTAAATAAAATTGTTTAAAAAAACTTACAATATATTTTGAATTCAAGACCAATTAAAATAAAAAGAATTTTAAAAATTTATAAGAGCTTCCCCACTCATACTGTAAATATTGAATTACTTATTTTCTCTTTCATAGGTGTAATATCTTTTTAACTTTTCCATTTTAGCGAAATACTTCACCAAAGAACTAAGACACTAACATTGACAATGACGCCATCAATATACCCGTATATATATTTTACCTTTTTACTTATACTTATTATATATATATATATTATATAATTTATATTATACATATTTTATATAATTATTTAACTATATATTTATATATATACTAAAAACATCTATTATACTTAATATAATATATATTAATATATATATATAATATTTATTTATTATATATATGTGTGTGTGTGTGTGTATGTATGTTGTATGTATGTGTGTGTGGTTCTGGTTAACGATTCATAATTAATACTTTATATATAATAATAATAAATTATTACTATATATATACATTATATCAATGAAAATAAAAAATAATATAGTTTTTACACCTATAATCATATATAATATATATATATATATAGTATATATATATATTATATTATATATTATATATATATATTTAATGCAAATGTATCTGTGTGTGGTTTGTATGCTGCCGCTGTGTGTGCCTGTGTGTTTGTATGTGTTTATATGCTTAAATTTTTCCCCTTCAGTAATAAGGATTGGACTCAAATCCCCTCTCCTACCTGTCAAAGCTCGTAAGAGTTATGGGTCAAACAAAGAGGTGTTTCAATAATTCATGCGCCTTTCATCGTTCACAAAGGTGAAATATCGCCCTCTCACCTACCATAATAAGTGCATTTGTCCTCAAGTGTGCACGAGACTATATCTGAGAAGGAAGCAATGATAAACCAGCTTCTACTGTCGAAGAGATCTCGCCTGCAAATAAATGTACCCGAAGAGCGAACCGCACAGTAATAACGTTCGTGTGAGCTAAAAACGCGAGCTTCCGATCGAAGTCTCAGGCTCAGGCTCCGGCTCCGGATCAAAACTACGGTAAAAAATATACCAGGATTCCAGAAAAAAAGTATCGAAATAATATAACATACAAGAATATAACCAGCATTCCAGATTTAGCCGTAAATCTGGTACCTGCTGGAAAATGCTGGTTTAGCTCCCTATACATACTTTGAATATTTAATATATCATATATATATATATATAATATAACTATATATCGATATATATATATATATATATATAATATATATATATATAATATATATATATATATATATATATATATATTATATATAATATTATATATATTATTATATATATTATATAATATATCATAGTATATATAATATATATATATAATATATATATTTATATATCTTCTATCACTTCGTGAGCTTACCCTCTATACTATAAGACAGGAACCTTGACGAGTGATGATTTGATTGTAGAAGGGATAGCCGGCTTAGAGTATGTCATTCTTATTTTCTTTATAAATAATATTAATGTTGAACTTCATAACATTTGTTATATTCTTATAATATACCTATTTATAATTGGAAAATTTCAGTGGGTCAAGCAATGTTGTTCCTGTACAATGTTTTATCAAAAGCTATATTATCATATATATATGACCCTCTATTGTGGTTCACTTTACCCTTTGCAAACATAAAACAACTAAATTCCTACCATTATCATTGTCATTATCATTATCATAATCATAATCACCGTAACAATAAAAAAAACATTTTTTCAAAGAACAATAAATAAGAAACAAATTTTGTCGGTTTCATTTATATATATAATATAATAATATATGATATATTATATATCTATATAATATATAATATTATTATTATATATATATATATATATATATATATATTATACTATATATATAATATATATATATACATATACATATATATAGTATATATATATATATATATATATAGTATACTATAATATATATTACAAACCATTTGTACGCATCTAATCTATACTCACCTATATATTTTATCCTTTCTGCTTTATTAGTCAACCCTACAATAATAATAGAACACAATTTGTCGTGTTTTCACATTATATATATATATATATATTATTGCAGGGCTGCAGAGCCGGAGCCGGAGCCGGAGCCGGAGCGGAAGCCGGAAGCCTGGAGCCGGGAGCCGGAGCCGCGGAGCCGCAAGGTTTTGGGTGGAGCCGGAGCTGGAGCCCGAGCCCGAGCCCGAGTGAAGGGACTGGAGCGGAGGCCGGAGCCGGAGCCGGAGTTGGAGGCGACACTTTTTAGGTGGAGAAATCTGGACGCCGGAGCCGGAGTCGAGCCTTGCAAAAAAGAGAGCGTCTCCGCGGTCCAGGCACATATACATAAAATAAGTAATATATTAATTTTATTCTACAGGTTTATCCAATATAGGAAAATAGATAATTAATATATAATTATATTATTATAGATAAGATTAATAAGTCATAATATGAAATTGACAGATATTAATTATAATGACCTATATATATTATATTACTATATATATATATATATATATATATAAATATATATACTATCTATCCCTTTAATAAATACTATATATATATACTGATATATATAGTTCTATGATATTTCCACATCAATTCTATCACCCATTATTAAATTAATTGAGCGAGATCACCCTCCATTCTTATGTTCCCAATATTTTCCAATTAATATAATATATATATATCCTATATCATATATACTTACATATAACTATATATTATCCATACTATATACTATATATTATATAATATATATACTATATATTCACTTTACTATTATATATACGACTATAACCCTATATACTATATTTTTACTATCTACCGTCCTACTTACTTAATAACTTTCATCTCTTATATATAGCCCCAATATATACTACTATATCTCTCCCATATATACTCATATTTTAATATTTACTATACTATATAAACTACTTATATACCTATATACTACTACTATATTAACATAAATATATCTACTAAAAGTACTCATATAACATACTAATACTATTCATTACCTATAACATATATATATATATTAGTACCAAATTTTATTTTCACATATATATCATATATAATATAATATATATATATTAAATATATAAATATATATGATATATATATAATATATATAATATATGCTTACTGGTTTTTTATATCTAACTACTATTTTGCACCATTTGTCGTCACCTATCTTTTTTTCTCTTATAAATATATATATATAATATATACTATATAATATATATATATATATATATATATATGTATATATATATATATATATAATAATTGAGGAGATCACCTCCAATTCTTATATGTTCAATATTTCAAATTATATATAATAATATTTACTATCATACCTATTCATACCCATTATATATATCCTATATAATATATATATTATATATATCCTCGGAATCACATCAGGGTTATATAATATACACCTATATATATAAATATTTATATATATACATTTCTGTATAT
>JABUQX010032255.1:15000-27629 GCA_015478945.1 Trachelipus rathkii
ACACTGAATTGGATTATAAATAAAGTAGAAAAATTAAACAAAATAGAAAGAAAAGGGACCATTATAAATAATCAGCTGAATTTTATTTAAACTGCATGTGAAAAACACTCAATTACTTTTCACCATTGTGAAGGATCTCAGAATCCTAGTGATTACGTTACGCACTGTTTCATACAAAGTTTTATTAAAAAATACAATTTATTTAAATGGGCCTATATTAAATAACAATAATGAAAGATTAAAAGTCACTGTCCCAAATCCTTTATATAATAATAATAATATAGATTTTAATATTTATAATATTCAAACTTTTTCTTTTGTACCCTTATTTAAATTAGATAGGTTTTCTTCTTTGGATAAACCATGTAAGGTTTCACACTATGTAAGAAAATTTATTCATATTTTAAAGCTTAAAGTACATGAGAAAAAAACCACAATTGTGATTCAAATGCAATATGCTCATATGAGGAGAGCTGTAATGTCATTTTCAGGCAATATCAGCAAGAAATTTTTTTAGAAACCTATCAATATTTAATAAACCCAAAAAAGAACAAAGAAACTAATTTGGTCATACAATTTAATCTTTTTCTTGATAAAAACAATAAAATTAGTGTAAAGAGTATATTGGCAAACTTAAATGCTGATTTTAACAAAAAAAATCCAATTTTGTTGCATAAAATCATTCATTAACTGATATAATAATAAAAGAATTACATGTAAAAATGAAACATGCAGGTGTATAAAAACTTCTAGCTATAATAAGAAAGGAGTTTTATATTCCAACAGCATATTCAGTAGTTAAGAAAAACATTAAAAACTGCATAAAATGTAAACTAATATTTGGCAGAACCATAAAAATTAATCAAAACCATTACAAAGATTATAGAATAAATCCATCTCAAATTGCATTCAGAGAAATATTTCTTGACCATATTAGACCTTTTAATATAAAAATAAATAATGTAGTAGAGAAGGTTTACATATTAATTATAACTTGCACATATATCAGAGTTGTAAACCTTGTTCTATGTAAAAATGTAGAAAATAAGTGCTTTATTTCTGCTTTTCAATTTCATGTGCTTGACTTTGGATTTCCACAACTTATAATTAGTGATCAGGGCAGTCGTATAATAAGCTCAGTGTAAATTATTAAAGATTTTCTTAATGACATAGATGTAAAAAAATTATTTAACATTCCATAACATAAAAGTTCTAGAGTTTTCACAAGACCCTGGTAAAGCTAGTTTTCTAGGAGGTTTAGTTGAATCTTTAGTCAAACAAGTGAAAAATATTACATATATTGCTATAGGAAAAAATATATTAGAGCATAATGTGTTTTCTTTACTAGTAAAGGAAGCTAATATGATAATAAATAAAAGGCCAGTAGCATTTAAGTCAATATTAAGAAACCCTGAGGTGGATCCAAATATCCCATTTGCAATAACACCAGAGATATTGCTGAAAGGATATGAGGTTCCAGCTATGGTTGTTTCTTCTCATTTATTTCATGATGGTGCACATCATTCAGATGATCCTGATTGGTCTCCTTGTGAACCTGATCAGGATCAGTTATATTTGACTTTTCAAAAATACAGAAAAGTTAAATCTAATTTGAATGATTTGTACTATATTGAATTTTTAAATAATTTGTCTCCTTGTGAACCTGATCAGGATCAGTTATATTTGACTTTTCAAAAATACAGAAAAGTTAAATCTAATTTGAATGATTTGTACTATATTGAATTTTTAAATAATTTACAATATCTTGCCACTAACCAGCAAGATAAATATAAAAAAACTCACACTTCACTGGGAATTGGAGATATTGCAGCCATAAGAAAAAAATTTACTAAGCCATACTCTTACAGTATGGGAACAGTACAAGATATAGAAAATAATAGTTTAGGAGAAACCGTGTCCGTAAAAATAAAAAAACCTAACCAAAAAACAATAACCCGACACATATCGGACATAAACCTATTAATAAAAGTTAATGCAAATTGTGATGATATGTCAGACACAGTTTCCACCATTAATGATATTAATAATAGTGATGCTGACAGCAGGGTAAAGAGGAAAGCTGCAGTTCATTGTAGAGAGCTACATAAAAAGCTCATAGATCAAGGGCAGCTTTAGTATCTCCAACTAAAAATCAAATGAGGTATAGAAAATCGGGAGAGACTAGTATATAGATTGGAAGATATTAAAGTTACCTTGATCTATGAGCTTTTTATTGTATATCTACATTTGAACTGCAGCTTTTCTTTTTATCCTACTGTCAGCACAGTATTATTATATCATTATTAGTGTAGAAACTGTTGTTTGATGCTCAGAATCACATTTTGTTTTTTTTTTCTATTATTTTTAGCTATGAAATAGGATTATGTCCGATATGTGTCGTTATTGTTTCTTGATTAGGTTTTTAATTTTACAGAAAACAGGTTTCCTCCTCCATCGATTATTTAATCACATATCTGTTGTACTAGTCCCCAATCCGTCCTCCTACTGTAAAGCTATGTTTACAAGCGCATCATGATTTCTCTACCTGGCCGTGCGCCGCGTCCCACTCTCGTACTTCTGGTTCCAAACCTAAGATGTGTGGATCCGTCCTTTAGCAGGCCTACAACATCTCCAACTACCCAGTGAAGGTGATTTGGTTTTTTCTTATAGTTTATCTTGCTACGGTATCGCAAGATATTGTAAATTATCTTAAACATTTACTATTGTACAATCATTCAAATTAGACTTTTATACATTTCTTATTTTTGAAAACAAGTCAAACTGGATAAACTGATCTCGATAGATTAGAAGAAGACCAATCAGGACATCTGAACTGATCAAGATACAGTACTATTTGACTTTTCAAAAACTACAGAGAAAGTTAAAATGCTAATTTGGACATGATTTGACTACCAATAGATAAAATTTTTAAATTACAGTTACAATATCTTGCATTAACCAGCAAGAATAATATAAAAAAAAACGCCCACGAACACACTTCGCTGGGAGTTGGAGATGTTGTAGCCATAAAGAAATTCTGTAAACCAGTACTTTACAGTTATGCGACGAGTGACGGAAACAGTAAAGATATGAAAAATACTTTAGGAGAACCTGTTCGTGTAAAAATTAAAAACCTATCAAGAAACAATACCCCGACCACATATCGACAGAATCCTCATTAATTCAAACAATCATACAAAATGTGATGAAATATAATCAGACACAGTTTCTACACTAATAATGATTATTAAAATACTGGTGCTGACAGTAGAGATAAAAAGAAAAGAGCTCCCAGTTCAATGTAGAGAGACAATAACAAACAGCCATAGATTCAAGGTATATACTTTCAATCATCTCCAACTGGAGTTGGTGTGTCCATAGTCAACATGTAACAACGGACACAGATACTTCATTTGACCTAGTTATACTGTTGGGAGGATATTAAAGTACCTATGATCATGAGTTTTCTATGTATCCCTCTCTACATGAACTGCAGCTTTCCTTTTATCTGAACTTTTCAGCACCAGTATTATTAATATCATACTTAGTGGTTAGAAACTGTGTCTGACTCATCATTTTCATTCACATTTTGTCAGTATCTTTAAGTTATAGGATTATCGTCCGATAGTGTCGGGTTATCTGTTTCAGTCGATACAGGTTTTTTAAATCTTACAAGAAAACTGTTTCTCCTAATCAGCTTATTTTCAAATCTTGTCCTGTCCCAACTTCCCAACTGTTAAAAGTTGCGGTTATACAGAATTTTTCTTTCAATGCACAACATTCCAAACTCCCAGTGAAGTTGCTCGTGGTTTTTTTTTTTTAATTTATCTGCTGGTTAATGCAAATATCTGTAACATTATTAAAATTTCACTATTGTACCCAACCTCATTCACAATTAGATTTTAACTTCTCTGTTATTTGAAAGCAAATATAAACTGATCTTGATCATGAGTCAGGAAGGAGACCAATCAGGGATTCATCTGAATTCGATCTGCCACCCATCAATGAAATAATTGAGAAGAACACCAACCATAGCCTGGCAACCTCATAATACCTTTCAGCAAAATCTGCCGGTGTTTATGCAATCGGGATATTGAGAGTTCCAGCTATGGCTTGTTTCTTCTCATTTATTTCATGATGGATGCAGCTCATTCCAGCATGATCCTGATTGGTCTCTTCTGACAGCTTCTTAAAATAAGTCGAAAAACTTTTCCAATAATTCCAGAAAGTTTTAATGTTATTAGATATGAAGTTTGATTGTGAATGTTTGGAATGAAATGAAATGAAGGAATATAATTCACTTTAATAACCCAAGAGTAAATATAAAAAAAAACCACACACACTTCACTGGGAGTTGGAGATGTAGCCATTAAAGAAAAATTCTGAACCAATACGCATTTACAGATGAACGTTGGGAACAGCTTACAACCAGGTATGAATAACCGATTTAGGAAAATGTTCTGTAAAAATAAAAAACCTAATCAACTTAAACAATTACCCGACACATATCGGACATAATCTAATATATTAAAAAATATTACAACAAATTGTGAAGACCATAATCCCCATAGCTTTCTAACCACTACATAATGATATTAATAATACTGGTGCTGACAGTAGGATAAATAGAAAAGTGGTTAGAAACTTGTGTCTGAATATTTTTTCATCAACATTTGCACATTTTTAATTAAAGGATATATGTCCCGATATGTGTCGGGTTATTGTTTCTGTAATAGGTTTTTTAAACAGTTTTTCCAAAATAAGTAAAACTAACACTTAATTCCTTCCTTAATTGTCTTATTCTGTACTGTTCCCAACCGCTTCCCATACTGCTAAAAGTATGTTACAGATATTTTCTTTAATGGCCTACCGCACATCTCAACTCCCAGTTGAATGCGTGTTTGGTCTTTTTTTATATATTAGTCTTGCTGGGGTAATGGCCAAGATATTTGTACATTGATTTAAAAATTTTACTATGTGACAAAAAATCAATTCACAGAACTTCTTTAACTTACCTAAACTTCTGTTGTATTTTTGAAAAGTCAATATATAACTGATCTTGATGCAGGATTCAGAAGGAAGCAGGACCCAATCAGCGCATCATCTGAATGATTGCCACCATCATGAAATAAAAATCCGCAGAAAGAATACAACCATATGCTGCCCACCTTAGTATTCCATTTTTTTATCAATGATCTCTCAGAGTGTAAAAATATATGCAGATTATGGCGGCATAATTTGGATTCACGCTTCAAGAAAGATTTTTCTTAATATTTGATTTAAATGCTACTGCCTTTTATTACTGAATTTTTATTATCATATTAGCTTCCTTTACAAATAAAGAAAACTCATCATACTCTAATATATTTGTTCATATAGCACTGTATATTATATTTTTCACTTGTTTGATTAAAGATTCAACTAAACCTCCTAGAAAACTAGCTTTAACAGGGTAGGTGAAAACTCTAGAAGTTTTATGTTATGGAGTGTTAAAATTTTTTACATCTATGTCATTAAGAAAATCTTTAATAATTTGCATTGACCTTATTATGCTACTGCCCTGGTCACTAACTATAAGCTGTGGAAATCCAAAGTCAAAGACATGAAAATGAAAAGTAGATATAAAGCTCTTATTATCTACATTTTTACATAGAATAAGGTTTACAGCTCTGGTATATGTGCTAGTTATAATTATAGCCCATTTCTTGTCTACATATTTATTTTATATTAAAAGGTCAATGTGGTAAGAATATTTTCTCTAAATGGATTTGAAGATGGATTTAATCCTATAATTGTAATGGCTTTTGATTAATTTATGGTTCTGCCATACATTAATTTACATTTTATGCAGTTTTTGATGTTTTTCTTAACTACTGAGTATGCTGTTGGAATATAAAACTCCTTTTTTAGTATAGCCAGGAGTTTATATATACCTGCATGTTTCACTTTTACATGTAATTCATTTATTATTATATCAGTTAATGAATGATTTTTATGCAACAAAATTTGATTTTTTTTATTAAAATCAGCATTTAAGTTTGCAAATTACTCTTTACTCTAATTATATTGTTTTTATCAAGAAAAAGATTAAGTTGTGTTCTTAACTTAGTTTCTTTGTTCTTTTTTGGTTTTTTTAAATATTGATATGTTTCTAAAAAAAATTCTTGCTGATATTGCCTAAAAATGACATTGAAACTTTTTTGATATGATCATATTGAATCTGAATCACAATTGGAAAACAAAGTGTTTTTTTTTTCATGTGCTTAAATCTTTAAATTATGAATAAATTTTCTTACATAGTATGAAACCTTACATACTTTATCCAAAGAAGAAAACCTATCTAATTTAAATAAGGGTACAAAAGAAAAAGTTTGAATATTATAAATATTAAAATCTATGTATTATTATATAAGGGATTTGGAACATGACTTTTAACCTTTCATTTATTGTATTTAATATAGGCCCATTTAAATAAACTAATTTTTAAATAAAACCTTGTATGAAACACAGCGAGTAACGTAATCACCGAAGGATTAAAGATCCTTTAACATGATCGAGGCGTTATCGGGTGTTTTTCACATGCAGTTTCAATAAAATTCTGCTGATTGTTTATAATGGTCCCTTTGCTCGCAATCTTACTTAACTTTTCCACCTTATTACTGATCCAATTTAAAGACACCATTGAATCAGTATATAAATGTAATTCATTTAATTTTTGGATTGAAAGTTTAGTTAAATTATCAAGCATTTCTATTAGACATTGAACTCCAAATTTTACAGCAAATAATACCTCTAGAACTGGAACAGATCTGTTGTTATTTTTATTTCAAATTATTTTGATTTTTGCACACAAAAAATGCAGCTCACTACTATTTGTTTTTTGTAAATATAAGACATTACCATAAATGTCCTTGCTAGCATCGGTAAATGCTATATATATATATTGAGGAAGTTTATTCCAATACAATTTTTTTAGTTCTGGTTTTTTACTTTTATTATACTGTGAGCAAATATTTTTATATTTTTTTTAGTAAATTACTATCTAATTTTGTGTCCCATGTTATATCTTTGTTATTTTGTAGTTTATGTAAAAATAATTTAGCTCTATTTTTCTCAGGAAGCCCAATATTTAGTGGGTCAAATAGACCATTTATGGTAGATAAAATAGATCTTAAAGTGTTTGCTTTGGGATCCATTTCACTATTTTTATTATATAAGGTATCATTATGAGTGTCCCATACCATCCCTAATAGTTTAATATGATTATTTATAGGCTCATCTACATTACTTCTATTGTCTAATTCACTATAATTTAATTTTTTAAACTCTGGTGAATTACTATGAAATTGTTGCAAATTGAATCCATAATTGTTAAATATAGTATGACATTTATGATAAGCTAGAATGATGTCACTTTCAGACTCAGATGTATAACCTATATTGTCCATATAAGAGAGGTTATACAAAGATTTTCTAAGTTCACACTCAAACTCATCATTTGTGTCAACATGCAATATTAGTATTATATAAAGTGCTACCATGAGGATAGAAGGGCTACATCTAATACCAAAGGGGAGTCGCATTAATTTATAAGAAACGACACTAAAGTTAATGTGACCAGATTTATTTTAGTTAAAATCGGGACACACACACACACACACACACACACTACTATATATTATATATTATATATTATATATATATATATTTAAAAATATATATAATAATATATATATATTATATATATATATATATATATAATATATATATAGGTTTTAAATAATTAAATGGCTACCCTGTTTTGGAAATATATATATATATATACTATATATATTATATATTATATATAATTATATATATGAATATATATATATATATATAACTATATATATAATATATTATATAATTATATATATAATTATATATATATATATATATATATATATATATATATATATATAATATATATATATATATTATATAATTATATAAAAATATATATATATATAATCATATATATAACTATATATATATATAGATATATATATATATATATATATATATATATATATATATTATATATATATATATATATATATATATATATATATTCAATTTACATTCAGTTACAGTATTTTTTCGCTAGATGAAAAATTTTCTTCAGCGTTCTGGAGACGATTAATTAAAATTGTTAGAACCATACATGTCTGATCAAATTTATTTTGTAATGTAAGATTCCTGTCAGAGTTTGAAGTTTGAGTTGGGTTTTTCAGAAGTCCAGATTTTATTTACATGAGAAAATGCACGTTCTGTGGAGGTATTTGTTCCAGGAAGACAAAGGATTTATTGAACTAATGCCGACAAATGTTGATGGGAAATATTACGATTCTTAAGGAAAGTGAATACTTCCACCCACCGTTTGTCTGTTATAGATTCGAAGCATTCATTCGCTACTTTTTTCGCCTATATATTTGTCGAAACACTAAACTCGTCCAAACAATCCTGAATCAATTCTTGCGGTCAAAAACCTCTTTTTCCTGACGCAAAATCTATTGTTTTTTCATTGTGACCACTGGGTCTTTATGAAATCCACTCATAAATTCCCAAAATCTGAAAATGTAACAGAACACTGAGCCAAGTACTTCAAACAGGTATCATGAAAATCCACAACTATTTTCTTTACGGTCTTTACCTCAGAAGAATTTACTTCCTCTTCTACAAGCTTGCTAAGTAGCCCTCGAACCGAATATGGTAAAAACACATGGTCTTTTCTCGATTGTAATGTTTCTTTCATATTAGATATTTCAAGCAATACTTCTATGGCTGAAATATTGTCTCCTTCAATCTTCATAACTTTGTGAAAAGAAGCTGCCTGGGGATGAAGGAAATGAAGCCATATTTCAGCAAGGGGATTTTCAAAAAACATTTTCAAAACCTTTGGACATTTGTTCTGACTGTCAAAGTATGATTTCAGTCCAGGAAAGAGTTTAAAATTTAATATTAACTATTATAATTATTTGAAAAGGGAAAAATAGCGGGATCTCTCCGGAAAAAGCGGGACTTCTCAGAAAAAAGCGGGACATTTTTTCCTATTTTAAAGAAGCGGGACAGGGACGAAAAAAGCGGGACTGTCCCGCCTAAAAGCGGGACTATGGTCACTTTAACTAAAGTGGAATTTTTCTGTATCCTCCCAAGGCAATTTAATTTGGTGAAATGCTTTCTCCAGATCAAATATAAGAAGATATTTATTAAATCTAGGTAGTATCAATGCGATATCCAATCTATTATTTAAATTAGATTCTGGCAAGCTACGTTTTTATCACATAGGTTCGACAAATATACAGTTCTGCATTTTGTCGTTTCTACGTGATCTCTAAATACTGCATTATGAGATAAAAATGAAACTTTATTATTATTTTTTACTGTATTTTTTTCAACAGGTTGAATGATACCTTAGTTAAGTTGGTCAATTATGACATTATTGTAAGCTTCTAACTTTAGATGCTCCTTTTTGTATTTTTTAAGTATTGTTTTTAATACAGAATTAGCTAAATAAAAATTATTTTGGCCAAAAATTTATTAATTTATTATTCCATAAACAAGGCATAATCAATCGACCTGTATCCACATCTACATGTGTATTTGTTATCAAGTGTTTTATAAGTTCCATATCTAGCTCCGAGAATTTTTTAGGACATTCAAATTTATCATAATTTAATAAATCTTTTAAATTTTTATCTACTAAATCGTCATCCAATTCAAAGCTAGTATTATTATTTTGGGCTAGAGATGAAATAGAGTAATCCATTTCTAGTTATTCAATCTTATTCTCAATTTTGACATTTTTTCCGAGTAAGTCGGCCTGCTCCGTAAATTTCTTTACATACTTCAAATATGGCAAAATTTTTGATTAATTTAATTTAAGTCCAGCTAATAAAGATTCCTAAAGAAGTGTAATATAACAGTAAACTGTTATTTGTTAACCCAAATGAACATGCATTTATTGGTAGTATGTGGGCTCCATTCACAACTAAAAGTATATGGATTTCCTATTATTTTATTTCTTATGCTTATGTATAAATGGGCATTTTATGTTCATTAAATGCCTTTACAATTTGGGGGGAAGGTATATTCACTCTGGTTTGTATTGCATGGACAAGAGCTGCTACAATACTGTTTGTTTTATTGTTTATTTTTACATCAATTTCTATAATAGAAGTTTGATAATACTTACTTTCATTGAAACCCTTTATATTAAGCATTATTTCAGATTGGACAACCTTATATTTAATTTTTTGGGCTACTGTTTGGGATATAAAATTTATTTCCGACCCGGAGTCATATAAAACCCGCAAATCTTGGTTGTTATTGTTTTTATTTATACAAGTTGTGGTGAAGGTAGGAAGGGTTATGTTTTGAGTACTTATTACATTTAAGGAACTTAATAACAAACAATTTGCTACTTGTTCTGAAGATGGGTTTTCTACAGGAGTAACATTTAATTCAACAACATTGGTTGATGTTTCTGTTTGCGCATTATTTTTATTTTTATTGGATTTTGGTTTTTTTGTTGGGTTAGGTCCATTTTGATTTTTATTACACAAAAAACAGGAGTGCCATAGGTTACAACTTTTACATTTAACATTAAATTTGAACTTGCAGTTTTCAATTTTATGATTTAAATACTCGCATCTAGTACAACCTCCTAATTCTTTAATTTTTTGTAATTTGGATTCAGGTGTTTTGAATTTTGGACAGCTATACAATTTATGGTCCATGCGATCTGCTGTTTGCAATGTTTGACAAATAGAACAACCCCTTTATATTGTTTCAGTATTTGTTTTTCTTTGTTTTTGATTCACATCAATATTAGTAGCTAAAGCTACCGTTTTTTTTCTCAACTTGTGATGTAGTTTTAGTAGTATATGCATTTGCATTTGCTTTTGTATTGTATCTAACTTATTCGTTTATAGATTTCAAATGCATTATTTAAAATTTCATATAAAATTGGATAAGTATTATTTGTAATGTTTATGTATTGGGTTTGATACTGTACAGGCAAACTATTCCACAAAAAGTATTGGCAACTCACTTTACTAGTTATTTTTAAGCTATCTACCTGGCTTTCTATCAACTTGACATCACTGATCCAATCGTAAACGTTATTAGTTAATTTTAATTTTAAAAGTTTTTCTATTACTAAAAACTGTTGTAAGGATTTATTACTAAATGAGCTTTAGCAACATTTTTTGCCATTCATAATCCCATATCTGCAATAAGGGCTTTTTTTGGAATTAAAATTTACGGCTGGACCTTTGAGTTGTTTCTTTAAACAAGAATGCCTAGCAAATTTATTGTATTTTTCCCTATCCATAATTTCTTCAAAGTTTTTTATAAACCTATCAAAATCTTCAGGCTTTCCATCAAATTCAGGAAGCTGAAGTTCGGGTCTTTCCAAACCAGAGAAACCAGTTTCAGTATGATTATTATTAGAGGAATTATTCTGCATAGGGCTTATTTTATTTTCAAGTTCACTTATGAGAGATGAAATGCTGAGGGCATAAAATTCATTTTTTTCGCAAATTTTATCTGCGCTTTCAAATGTGAATTCATCGTGTCAGCATATTTAGTTATTATATCATTATCTAACTCTGTAATTTCTACTAGGTTTGTTTTTAATCTATCTATGAGACCCTTTATTTCGTCATGTGTATATAAAGTTATACTAGCTAGGATTTTATTAACTAATTTAGTAATAATGGAAATCTTGGTTCATCGTCTTTTAACGAGAGCCAAAACTTGTTGAAATAATGAGGTTGGGGTTGCCCCAGCACTAATTATTTCTTTAATTATTTTTAACTCTACATTTGGATCCACTACATCCATATTGAAAATAACCTATCTAAAATGTTTTATAATATATTGTAAATGTTTTTTTTTTGTATAGTAAATAATTTTTTTTTTCAGTCTCGATAGGCCTATTATTATTATTATTATTATTATTATTATTATTATTATTATTATTATTATTATTATTATTATTATTATTATTATTATTATTATTATTATTATTATTATTATTATATTATTATATATTATTATTATTATTATTATTATTATTATTATTATTATTATTATTATTATTATCTGTATAATCACGATTCCGATTTTATAATCGATATTATATCGATGTCGAATAGCAATAACTTTCTATGGTAATTTTTAATGATACTATTAATCGAATCGTAAATATCGATATTATAGCTAAATAAGCGATTTCCGTACTTTTTTTTAGATTTCAATGTTTTTTGCACTTGGAGGGTAAGTTTAATTTTATGTTTTAAAAAATCTACAGACACATGTGATCAAAAAGCGTGTTGTGTTTCAAACAATGGTTTTAGCTAAGAGCGTTTGTAATTGGGTTTCAATACAATTTTAATAAGGAATTAAAGGAAAGTCAGAGGCATAAAAGAGAAAAAAAAAGTTCTAAAATTCTATCAGTAGGCACAATTTTCTATCTGAGAACTTTTCATTCGGGCGATAGTAGAAGTTGGAAACATAATTTCGATCTCTTGTAGAAGATTGTTTTTCGATTCGCAGATTCTATGATTTTGAAAATAGTTCTGTGG
>JABUQX010032256.1:0-5000 GCA_015478945.1 Trachelipus rathkii
AAATGAAATGAAAGTTTTACAATGATATATTCATAAAAATTAATTGAAGTCAGTGTACAGGACCCACCACGGCTCACAAAGAAGCGGCCATACTGGGAATTAATTGAAGTAAATAATGGCAAATTCTGTAAAAGGAAATAAACTACTACTAATAAGAGAATAATAAATGTAAATTATGTTAAATGGCAAGTACAAAATTATAACTAATAACTACTTATTATAAAAATAATTCACAGGCCTGCGTTTGAAAAAGATTTTTTTTTTGCTGACAAAGATTTTTTAATCGATTCTTATGTATTTCAATGAGCTGAATTCGAATCTGCTATTGGTTTTTGTCAATCAGGTCAATTTTATTTATACTATGACCTGTTTTGTAAATAACAGTCTGAAATATACTGTAATTTGGTATATTTCTGGTTAAATATTTAATAAAACTGTGAAACAGAATATTTTTAATTATGAAATTGATGTAATTCCTGATAATAAAAATGAATATTACAATTACAAATAAGAAATATAGCAATTTAAGCATTTTTTTCTAAAGAAAAGATGATTTTATAGATTTTCTTTTGAATTTTTGTTCTGGTGAATCCTTTTTCAAGCACCAACAGTAGTCTGCTGGCATATTTTTTGTCCCATCTTCCCTGATATCTTTCTTCCATCCACTTAATATTCTGATGGAACCTTTTCCCCCTGTTATTCACTGTAATCTCCACAATTTTCTGGGAAGCAGTCAAGATGGAATCTTAAAAAGTGGAGTTTTATAGACATTCTCACTCCTAAGATTTCAAAGTTTTGCATTAAAACTTTTACAGTGGTTTCATAATCTAAACTTCCATGATTCCCAAGAGAAAATTAAGAGAAAGTGGTTTAAAAGATTCCCATGCATTTCGTTTTGTCTCACTCATCACTTCAGAGAATCCAGCTTCCTTCATCAGCATCTTTATTTGAGGACCATCAAATATTTCAGCAAAGACTAAAACACTAACCTGTAGAAATTCTTTCTGCCAAATAGAAATGCTTGACTGTCTTTCATTAATGCCCAAACTTCTCATTAATTCCAATTTTATATGAAGTGGTGAAGTAAAATTTATTACTGGCACGATATTTATATATGACATTATGGAAACCAGGATCAAAGGACTGTCGGGATGTCTATTCTTGTCGCTATAGTGCTGTTCATCGGCTCTGCTATCCCATAAACAGAGGAAGCAGAGAATTAATTCTACATCTCCAAGTAATAAAGACACACCTGAAATAAAAATAAAAATATTTACTGATAATATAAATTTCAGAACAGAAATCTAAAACAGGAATTTGCATTTAAAGATTTATTTTGCTTTACTTGAAATGTAATATAGGTTCTAAATAACGTACAAGTAAGGTGAGTATATCTAAATAAGGCAACTATAAATTGTTATATTGAAAATTATTTTTTCCAATAAAAATCACTAATGTATTTCTTACCTTTAGATCTCCACATATCTTCCATTCATGATGATTGTACTTGACAGCATCCAGTAAACTCTTCGTGGTTTCGTAGTTCTTTAATTAAACAGAGTGTGCAACTGGAACAGATGATGCTTTATTTTCAATATGTAAGAGGACACCCTTTAAACTTCTTGTTAAAGAGTCAATAAAAAGTCTCCATTCTTCTGGTTTATAAGGCAACCCTAAAGCTTCTATTAATCCACTGATATATTTGCAATATACAGGCATAGTATTTTCGTGAACGGCGAAAAATTTTCGAAACTTTTCCTCTCTACCAGTAATATGTTGTCCCTGGAGCCAGTAACTTATTTTCAGAAAGTCTTGAACCAAGTACCTGGGCTGACACTTTTGATAGACCCAAATCTCTGGTCAAGTCGTTCAGTTGTGCTTGATTTAAAGGATTAGGCTGTTCTAATTCTGAATTTGAAGCGATATATGATGAAGATGTGTCTATTTCTTCAATTTCCTGATTGTTTTCTTCGAAATCATCCAGATTAACAGGTCGTTTAGGTATGGGTACCTCTGGGCCATGAGGAACTGGGCATCTGGCAAAGGAAGATCAAGATAAAACAACATGATGCTTGTTTTTTCTGTTCACTCCTTGAATAAAATTACTAAGCATTAAAACTCATGCAGTGAGAGGTACTCATGTGATCTATATATTAAATGATTAAAAAATTACTAAAATAACAAATGTAATATGTTTCTGAGTTACAGAAATAACAACCTGTCACATGATTAGTTCCTTCTCGCCCATTGGTATACCAAAAGGTAGTGAATTAAAAGTGTTTTGGTTAAAGTTCTAATTTTGCAAACTTTTAAGAATTGAATTAGCTCAAAATTCATTAGGCATTTGTTACCTAGAGTAGTTTTATCACCTTAACATGTTTTCCGAGTTTGAAAGTAAATAGAAGAGTAAGAAGAACATTTTTAATTTTCCCTGGGTAAATGTTAAGTAAATCCATGGAAATATATATATATATATATATATATATATATATATATATATATATATATATATATATATATATATATATATATATATATATATATATATATATATATATATATATATATATATATATATATATATGTATATATATATATATATATATATATGCCATAAAAATCACTGTAAAAAATTGCAATATTTAACTGTAATTACAAGCAAACAAAAAATTCACTTGATAACAATTATATCACTGACACATAGGAATGTAAATGTGATTCCTGATGTTAATTTTACGAACACTGCTTTGTTTCGCAAAGGAAAATCAGCTTCTTATATACAAACATAGCGGTGATATCAAGCTACATCAAAAAGTGCTTCAATTACCAGATATGAAGCTATACCATGATGTTTAAATGATTAAATCTATCAAGATTGTTGCATACTACATGAATGATCATAAATAATACTCTAAATATGTGATAATATCAATGACAATGATATTTCTCTAATTGCAATGAATATATTTCATAAAAAATAATAAAGCTAGCAAAATTTCTACTTTTTTAAGTAAAAAAAAGGTCATAGGAAAATTGACCCGATTCGTAAAAAACCTATAGCAGATTCGAATTCAGCGCATTAAAATACATAATAATTACTTGAAAAAACCTTGACAGCAAATATGTCGCAAACCATTGAAATTATAACATCTTAATTAATAAATATTGAGATTTCGTATCATAAAACATGAGCAAGTCAAACTTAAAAATGGAGTGAACAGTTAATTAATTAAAATACGATTGTAACATTTTTTAGGAGCTCAAAAAGTTCAAATGAACGATTTAAGAGGTTCATAAAAAAAAATTATAAGAAAGAATATTAAATGAAATATATAAAAATTGCAAAAGAAATTAATAAAATACTTAATAACGCTAAGAATAGGGAAAGAAAAACAATAATTGAAAATATCCTAGCCAACCTTCGAATCAATTTTAGATTAAAGAAAATAGGTTAAATAAAAATAACTCAAGTATTTATTGTGAATAATTTTGGGTGTTAAAATGAGCGAAAGTTAGTAATTTAGCTCTACATAATAAACAAGTAAAAACGAAATCTAAAATGTAGTTATAAAGAGTTAGATAAGAGAAAAACTATGTTCAGATGAGAGAAAAAAAAATGTAAATTTCAATGCGAGACAACGATAATCTATTTTATTTTTAATGTAATAAATGTATACATAACCCTTTTTTCTTACACTATATAGTATGGGAAAGAATAGTTTTGGAAATGAAATGAAGAAAACAAATATTAATTAATGCCCTGTTGAAGAAAGATTATTAATTAGAAATTTATAATTAATTAAACTATCGCTTATTTAAATAATTAAGAATTTTAATTGGTATTTTTTATTTACCTTTAATATCTTTATAATATTTGCTTACATTTGTACGGGTTTACCTATATAAATGAAATTTATTATATTCGGATAAGTAAATAAATAATTAACAAATAGCTTTAATATTGTCTGAGGCTTAAAGGGCACAACACTATACTGCAATTAATAGCAAATTTTCAAATATTAGAAAGTTATCCTTTTTGTTATATAAGAATTCTGTACATCGATAAAAGGAAATTTTAATTTTTTAAATTTTTAACAAGGTAAATTGTGAATTATGTATTTGTGTTAAAATAACACGTTATAATGATCCTTTCTTTGAATAAAACTAAAAATTATTATTATTGTTTTTAATATTATTATTATTATTATTATTATTATTATTATTATTATTATTATTATTATTATTATTATTATTATTATTATTATTATTATTATTATTATTATTATTGATACATACATATTATTATTATTATTATGTGAAGCGGGTTATTTGGGGTGGATATTTTAGTATGTATTGCCAAGTTGTGTTTGACATTTAAGAGAATTACAAAGGTTTGTGGTTTGGGATGATGTACTTTGATTCAGGTTGGTATGGAGTAATATGTGGTTTTGGTAAGTAGCTTGTCACATGTTTCTTTATATTTCCTCACACGCACACCCCTCCCTCCAACACCTTCACCACATTCTCGACCACAAACATCACACTAACGAGTTAAAACTTAAAAGGCCTATCATCAAGCCCCTTCACACCCCCCAATTACCAACTAGGAACGAGCGTTTTTGTAAAAAATCATCCATTTACGAGAGCCAACAAGAACTGCACCAGATTAGTCTGCCTTTCTCACGGAAGCAAGGACGAGATTCATTCACCCGCTCCAAATGCCATAATTATGGGGCAAAGCGATGCGATCCTCCGTGGACTAAGCTTGATGTCCTGACCGTGTAAAGCAAGTTAAATCTTGTTATTGTACAAATATTCCTCCAAATCCCCGTCTAAGAAATCATACAAAAAATGGCTTCTAATTTCTCAATAAACCGTATTATGTGTTTTGTTAAAGCGCTATTACCTCCATCATTTGAAGACCAAGGGATCTCTCCACTCGAGTAAAATACATAAAACGGCGAGTCTCGCACAGTGCCCTAATTCGCATCGCTGCCTTA
>JABUQX010032256.1:12500-17500 GCA_015478945.1 Trachelipus rathkii
CTGACCCCCAACTTTCATATCGATTAGCTGATACTATTGTATTACTTGCATATATCTGTGACTTCATTTGAGCGTCACATGTGATACCGAAGTTTCATTCGGAGAAATTCCAGAAATTATAATCGAGCTGATACTAATAATCATTATTTCTTATAATCTTACTAGATGCGTAAAATCATCCCACCCTCAAAGAGTATATGATATATATATATAATATATATATTAATAAATACAAATGAGGAATTGTGAGGAATTTATTAAAATAAATATATATTAGTGATACACTACTATACTTAAATATACCAGTCAATACATAAACCAGAAGCTAAGGAACTCGACCAGATATACGTTATAGCTACTATTAAAGAAGTAATAATTAAGTATATATATATTGATATTAATAGGAATTAAACTTAAATTTGTAGGCTTTTCACCGTTATAACTATATAATCAGAGGGTGAGCACCTTGCACGGCCGGCGGTCATTAAGGTTAGATTAAGTATAACAAATGTAACTTATATATAAATCCGTCTTTATGACTGCGACCTCCGACTACAGCTCGACACAAACACAGATAGTCTTCTTAGACGCTCCTCCGCAACCATTAATATTCAGTACATCAAACCTCCCGCTATCGCTAGTCCGCACGTCCGCACGTTTCGGCTAATAATGTGAGACTTCACAAAAAGTTTTAATATTAAACTAATGTAACATATATCCTTACAAAAAGATTTATTTATAATATTATATGCAAAGAAATTGATTGAATTACAAAAAAATTGAACCTATTCCTTCAATATATCAAATTACTTTTAATCACAGTATTAAGATATCATGAGTACCTTTAACAAAAGAATAGCTGCTGCAAAATTAAAAGCACATTATAGGCTCGACACTCTCTCTTTGCCCTTGCTCAATAAATTATCCCCACGATATCATATAAATTTCCGCTCTTACAAGACAGCAGAACTAGGAGTTAGGGACTATATATTTATGAACAAGCAGATTTCTCACAAAACAAATTTCTATTATGCTCAAATGCTGAAAGGGAAAGAGTCCTTGGTGAGAGGATGCTGATGTTAGTTCGTGACTATATCCAGCAGTCCATTCAATTTAAAGTCATCATCTAAATCTATTCTGACCTTCCCATTCTATGAAAAATTTTTGACCACTCCTGTACCACCTACATAAGAAGTCTATTTGTTCTAAGACTTTAATAGAATCCATGGAAAGCCCTTACGACGTCTGCAGCAGGTTCGATGCTAATTAGGCTTAGATTATACACTTGTTTTTCAGTTGTCATCCACCTTCACGGGCAGTATAAGCCTATTTAGGGTAGGAGGAAAGTGCACCCCAAAATTTCATCCGCTAGCAGTAAAATTACGCAGATATACGACGCCGGGCTTTAAAGTGAGGAATTAAATTCAGCAGGAAACATGAAATACAGAAGTTGGAAGAGAATTACACAGAACAGATGTGCAAAGGAAAAAGAAATGCACACCTCAGCGTAACTAGCCTGAATGAGTTTACTTACATCAACGCAAAAATACTTCGTGCGCAGACACAGCACCCCTTGTCTACGAGGGCGTCGTAAAAGGTTGGTGATGTACGCGAGTGGAAAGTCCCTCGAACACCTGACGCTGCTAGGTTACCTATATAAAGAGATAAATGTACTAAACATTCGGCTCGCCAGCATAAAGATAGTATGGTTCAAGTGATACTAGAAAGTACAGAACAGTTATATAAAGCCTTTTGGCTTTTGACTTGACCCTGTCCAAAAGCCTGATAAAATTGAAAACAGAGCCCCCCCCCAGATATGAGAACAGTACTCCATACAAGGGCGATAGGACCCTTGATATAGCTGGACAAAAGTAAACTTTTGAAGAGAGTGTAAAAAAATAATCTCGCAGTCTAAACAGAACTCCAGTTTCGTTGAGGCCGCCTCTAAGTCAACCTTATTGTGATGTGAGTTTGCCAAACATTTTTTTGTTATGTAAGGCAAGGATGTTATATTGTCTAAACAGGAGAGACGAGATAAACCGTCTCGAAGAGAAGATAGGAAAAGTTAGAAGATGTTTATAGAGGGAATTGTAGAAAGTTTGAAGTTTTTTAAAGAGTATAATTTCAAAGGTTGAGACGACCCCAATCGGAAATTCTATCCAGTACCAAGCGAGAATAGAATCGGAAAGATTAAGAACAGAGGCAATTCTAGAAGTAAAAAAAGTTGCAGAATTGAAATGAGTTGAAGAATGAAGGTCGATCGAGTCTATCGGCAATGAGTGATAAAAGTTATGATGACGCAGGTTGAAGAAGATCATTAATAGAAAAGTCAAAGAATAATAGTATAGGTGAGATAAGACAGTAATATAAAAAAAAATCCCTGAAGTGAATAGAGTTAGATTGACAGAAAAAGAAGAAGTCGCTTCCATCATATCCTCACAGCACGATATTATGATGCGACTTATGAAAGAAACGGACATAAGTAAGCAAAGAGAAGGGGAGGAAAAACCAAAGGAGCAAATTGCTCAATTGATATATGTGCAAAAGCGGACCACCCACGCAAGTCTCCCCTTAAGGACTAAGTATATAGAGCGAGAGTAAAAGAGAGAGTGAGATATATAATATATGAGATATAGATATGAAGAGAGGTTATAATGATATTAATATAGATTATAATATTAATATATTATTATATGTTATATAATGATATATTATAATATATTATATATATATATTAAATATTATAAGTATATAATATATATATATAAAGTATATATAGTATTACAATTATAATATATATATATATATATATATATATATTATTTTAATAAATATATATATTATTTATAAATTATATTAAATATATATACTATATAGTATATATATATATAATATATATAATATATATTAATTAATATATATATTATATTATATATATATAATATATAAATAGAATATATATATATATATTAATAATATTAACTCTGATATAATATTATTAGACCAATGATATTGTTATACTATATATATGCGTACATATATATGACCTTGTACCGGATAACCATAATACCCATAGTTAGTAAGATACCTATATTTGGACATTACAACAATATTGACTCTTAGATTTTGCAAACCTACTTGCACTCTACCTGATTATAAGCAATGAACATTATATAATTAATTAAAAGCATAATTACCTCAATAACGATATTCAATTAAGTTCGGCCTATTAAAACATCATATCTCTAATACTTCTTATATATATATCGTCTACCAACTCTTAAAGCCGATAGGAGCGACGATATGGATCTCTTGTGGAAAGATATCAACTATATATAACAACTAAAACAATAAGTCTTAGCACCTTAAAAACCTAACCTAACCTTATGAAAATTAGTATAAACTTAAAATAAAAATTAAATTTCGTGTATTACTAACCGATAAGAATTCTTAATAAGTATACTATAAATATTTTCCATTCTCTTCAAAAAAAGTGTACAGCGAACAATAAAGAGGCGGAAATTTTTTTGTCCGCACGTGAAGTCCTCTAATTCCTGACGACTCACCGCACCTCCGCTAGTCCGCGACCTATTCCTGCGTTACATCCGCCGGGAGCGACTAGGCGGTACATAGCGGACTAAAAGAGGGGAATGCCCCACCTACCTGACTATATGGCATATCATCATATGAGCCTCGCGCCGCCGCCTTGAGGCTATTTAACCATGATGATAAGTACTGTATTGCGCTAGCCTATATTTTAGGTAGGTATATCTGTGCTAACAGAGGATCATAACTGTAGGTAATACTATACTGACCTAGTATAGGATCTATCCTAACTTAATTTATACCATCCGTATGCAAACACACACACACAACACAACACACACACACAACACTAACACGATCAACATACATCACGCACAGACTACGAACAAGACGAACCAGCCAATGCCGTCACACTTAGCACACAATCACACAACACACTTGATAAAATGCAAATACACATACAGCATTATTACTATTATTAATATATATATATATATAATATTATATAATATATGATATATAGATTTTTTTTGAAAATATTTTACTTCAATACCTTTATTTTTATTTTTTATACCACATTAAACACCACACATAGCAGTCGAGTTCTAGACATCAAAATTCCATCTATATTATAGTAGCATCTATCATCATATTTAATTTATCAAACTCACACGGTACTCAGTTTCTTCTAACCCAGTATATTCTAGATTCCTCTGATTTCCACTCACATTCTTCCACCATTAAGTAAGATAGCCATTTTCGATTCTAGTCTGGCACATTTACACATTCACATTTAAATTAACAGTTTCAATTAGATTATTATTATCATATTTCTTTTATTACTTTTATTACTTGGAGTACATTTATAAATCATATAGTCACGGAATCACAAAACTCTATTCTTTATTCTATATTAGTTTCATAATCGAAATTGATCTCTCTGACCCATAATTAAAGGTCAAAGTTCCCCACTTTTGTAAATCACACAAAATCAATAAAAATCCAACCACAATCTAGTCTCATTTTTGATTTTTTTCAAAGAGTGTTCGAAGTGTCTCGATTGAAGTTCAAATTTATACCATAGAGTCAGAATTTCATGCCGATTCTACTGGTATATATATAAATATCATACTAGTAGCTACGTATTAGTAAATTTATTTAGTTATTTTCGTATGGAGGCAATTACATCATGTTATAAACCTGTGGAAAATTTTTCACATTTCGTCTTTGAAAATTGCGTGTCAATTCTTTTTGGTATTCGCGACTTATTCGTGTACTAGATTTATAGCTAATAAGTAATAAATATATCACACAAGTTTTAAATCACTCTTGATATTTTATTCATAATTAATGAATAAATTATAATTATCGTTTTATAGTAATCGCCAACCGCTTTCGATTGCTTTTCGTGATGTATAAAAAGCGGAGTTCCTGGTTTTAGCTCCAGTTCTTTG
>JABUQX010032256.1:25000-30000 GCA_015478945.1 Trachelipus rathkii
TTTCAATATCGAGCCTCAGGCCAGCTGGATCTTTCTATAATGAATTGAAATTTTTTCTAAAATTCTGAACAGATAGTTTCATACATAGTAATCCATTTATTTAGAGATATTTAGTTTTAAATTTGTATAGTTAGAAATAGTTGTACCGTATATAGATATGGTATATAGTAGATGAATAATATTTGATTTTTCTTTACTTTTATTTAAATATTTAATATTTAAAATGCATCTGATATTGAAATTAATACCTTTTTATATTCTTTACTTCAATAATATGTTTTTATATATTCCTTTGAGCATTTTTTTTTTTTGCAAATGTAATTTACTATGTATAAGTATATGGAACATATTACAGATACTCATGAAAAATACATTAAAAGTGATTAACTTGAGGGACATATTCAATTTTTTTAAACCCAAAAATTCATAAAAATTTATAAAAATTGCTCTAATTAATTATTTTTGCAATTCATCCATATTTTATAAATTTTTTGAGTAGATATATATAATTGGTTAAGTTACAAAACTTCAACTCAAAGCACTTTTATTTATACTCAACCATTTGACATCTGGTACCAATATGAACTGCTGACTTGGAGTGGCTTTATCGATAAAAACTTATAGCATTTAAATGTATACTAGATTAAAGGTTTATGCTTATGCTTTCTTAACTACTCTAAACCATTTCCAAAGCTAAAAAAATATCTGTGTAGATATTTTTTTTTTCTTCCAAAAGATGGGTGAAAATTGCGAAAATAAATATTCTCCTTCATTTTTGTTTTACTGTTCATGCAATTTTTAGAGTAGTATTGAATTGGTTAAGTTACATATCTATTATTTAGAACATTTTTCTATATGTATAGCCATCAATTTGACTTCTGGGAACATCATTGGGCTGTCCTGTTTCAAATTGGAAATGGCATTCCCACAGGTAAAGTGATTGGCTATGCAGAAAAATGCATAAATAAAAGTTTATTTTGATAATTCATGAACAAATTTTAAGTTTTGACCAAAAAAAAGTTTTCAAAATCTTCCAGAAAAACTGTAAAAAAATATATAATGGGATTTTCTTATTTTTAGTTCCTGTTTAAAGAAGGTATACATTTATAATACATTTATTGAAGTTTTGCAGCTCACATAATTATTTATATCTACACCAAAAATTTTATTAAAGAAGTTTGTAAATTTAATAAATTTTTCTCATGATTAGTTGCGTCAATGGAATAGCCTAATTTTTGCTATAAAATCATTACAAATGTAAAAGTTAACTAATATAAATGACCATGTGACATTATTATTATTATTTATTATTTATTATTATTTATTATTATTATTATTATTATTATTATTATTATTATTATTATTATTATTATTATTATTATTATTATTATTATTATTATTATTATTATTATTATTGTTTTTATTAATCCATACAATATTAATTTGCAGTCAGAAGTACTTTCAAAGAAAATAAAATTAGAAACAAAAGAAGAGAGTTTGGAGAATGAATCAGACGCCATCTTCAGTCAGGTTGGAATATTAAAATCTTCGCCGCAAGATTTTGAGGAATCTTATGAAGTAGTAAGTTGATTAGTTTTAAATGATATTTCTTTTTTTTTTTGTAGATATTGTACGAGGATTACAGAAATCCTTTCATAAATGTGCCTGGTTTAACTTATGTTCAAAGTTAGATTAGTTCCTCACACACACACACACTGTTTATTGGTTTGATTTACATTATTTACATTACTTATTTACATTATTTATTTTTATGGTTCTAAATAAAAAAGATATAATTTTAAAATTTTATCCTATTTTTCTCTCCAGCAAAATAAAGAGAGAAATTATGAATTAGGGAATTGTTCGACAAATGGTGCTACAAAATTTGAAGAGCAGAGAATTGATGGTGAAAGAGCATCAAGCTCTAATTTCAATACTAAAGGTTCCAATTGTTTATTTTTTCTCTTAATTTTAGCTTCAATATTTGAACAGGAGTATTTTAGACTTTTAAGTAGATTGAAAAGTTAGGTTTTTGAAAAGAAACCTTTGTCACACAAAGTCACAGGAAGTTACACTCTCCTCAACATCACCTTCAGATGGGTCATATTTTACAACCACACATACCTTGACCTTTTCAAACTTTATTTTAACCATTAGAATTCTAGTATTCACACAAACAAAATCCACCATAGCTCTGTGCCACATGTCACTCATCAAAATCGCAACTCCTTCTCTTCCTCTCATTCCTTTCCACTCCAGCACACCACACATACATTTCACATCACATCACACCACTCATCTTCTCCGTTTCCTTTCATCTTTGTTTCAGTCACTTCAAGCAAATCAAATTTATCCTTTCTAAATACATCCATCACCTCTCTCCTCTCCACCTCGACATTTATTCCTCTGACATTCCATGTGCCCAAACGATTCATACAATTTCGCCGAAAGATACATGGTCGCTTCCGGCTGTCACGACCATGTCCCGAGGCCTGCAATAGCTTACCTTTCAAGAAATAAGTGGTAGTGGGCAGCTAACCCAACTGCCACTGTACCTTTAGTTACTTTCTATGACATGCAAAACATACGATGTCGGAAATTGTTTCTTCCCCCACATATATATATATATATATATATAATATATATATATAATATAATATATAATATATATATATATATTATATAATATATATATATATATATATAATATAATATATATATATGATATATTATATATATATATATATAATATATATATATATATATAATATATATATATATATATATATAGGAGAGATGGTAAATCGAAGTGAAAAGTATGATTCGATTTAGTGTTGGTGAAGAAGGAGATCTTTGAAGGAAATGTGTTGGATGTTAAATCAGTAGGGGTTTAGGATGGGATTATCGGATCATTAATGTGTTCTATGTAAAATTTAAGTTAGTGGGGCTTGGATGAGAGGAAGGTGAATACGAAAGGAAGTAGGTAATTAAGCGTGAGAAGTTAAGTGGCAAGCATAAAGGATAAGTATGTAAGAGCCCTCGCTAGTAAAACGGTTGAATGTGAACAAGTTGTACTGAGCAAATCTGGGGGCAAATGAAGGAAGCAATTGTTAGTAATGCAAAGGAAGTTGTGTGGATGTGGCTAAAGTAGAAGTAAGAATGTTAACAGCGAATGGTGGAATGAAGAGTGAATGAAAGCGGTTAAAGGTAAAAAAAGAAGCGTGGTGAATGTAACTAAAAGCAAATGATGAAGATTCAAAAGAACGATGCTTGGAATTATAATAAGGAGGAAAAAAGAAATACTAAAAGGTGTATAGGTAGGAGAAAACAAGAGTAAATGAACAGTTTGGCAGGAGGATGAATGAGGACATACAAGGAAATTAGGAAGCTCTTCTGGAGAAGCGCGAAAAGGTTAAGAATGAGAATAAGAAAAGGGGGAATCTGCTTAGAATAATGAATAGGGATGTGCTTTTTGTAAACTGATGAAATGGATGTTGAGGGGAGTGTGGAAAGAAACACTTCGAAAATCTGCACATATTAACAGTAATGATGAGTGTAGTGAATGTGTGTGGTTTTGATGGTGCAAAGAAGGAATAGGTATTTTGGGGATGAGATTTGAAGTTAGAAAGGAGGTAATGGGTAGAGGTGAGAAAGTGAAGAATGGTAATAATCTGCAGGTATAGATAAATTACTAAGTGAAAATGATCAAGACGGAGGCGACGAATTGGTGATTGATTGGATTTGGAAGTTGTGTAATAAAGCTTTATGGAGGGTATAGTTCCAAGGGGATTGGAGGAGAGCAGTAATAGTACTCCTTGTATAAGGGGTAAGGGAGACAAAGGGGACTGTCGATAATTAAGGGGAATAAGTTTGATTGAGTGTTGTAGGAAGGTATTGCTGGTATTTTGGTCGAAAGAGTGCGTCGAGTGACTGAGGGACTGATGGTGAAGAACAAGGTGCGTTTCAGGAGTGGTAGAGGATGTGTGGACAAATCTTTACATTGAAACCAAATGATTGAGAAAATGAAGGGAGAAGAAGAATAAATTGTATTAGCGTTTTATGGATTTGCAACAGGCGTATGATGAGTTAATGAGGGAAGCGTTAATGGCAGTATTAGTGATATTATGGTGTTGTGGTAGGCGTTCTGAATGGAATCAAAAAGTATGTTGACGATAGTGAAGCGTGTGTAAGAAATAATGGTGTCAATGGCTGATTTGTTTTAGGATTAATAGCGAAGTAAGACAGGGTTGTGTTATGTCTCCTTGGTTATTCAATTTGTTTATGGATGGGGTTATGAAAGAATTTGAGGTTGGGGATGGCAGGAAATGGTGTTAGAATGGTGGAGAATGGAGTTGAGTGAAGGGTGCCCTACCTATTATATGCGGATGATTTGGTTCTGTGTGGCGAATCTGAAGGAGTTTGAGAGGATTGGTAACGAGATTTGGCAGGGTGTGTGAAAGGAGGGGTTGAAAGTAAACGTGATATAGAGTAAGGTTATGGTTGTGAGTTGAGAACACTCCCTCAGTGGTGAAGTTAATGGTTAGATGGTGAGCAGCTTTAGAACAAGTGGTGCTTGGAGTTTAAATATTTAGGGTATATGTTGGATGAGAAGGGAACGGACGATGCAGAGTGTAGTAGGAAAGCTGGAATGGCAGGAAGGTGGCTGGTGCAATTAAATCGTTGGTGAATGCAAAGGGACTAAGTCTTGAGTGTGCTAGGGTCTTACATGAGGGTATGTTGTTACCTGTGTTATTGTATGGTAGTGAGACAATGTCTGGAATAAGAAGTATAGATCTAAAGTTCAATGTGTTCAGATGGACAATCTAGGGGTGTGCTAGGTGTAAGAAGAATTGAAAAAGAGAGGAATGAACGTATTAGATAGTGGTGTGGTGTGACAAAAGGTGTGAATATGAGAATAAATGAATGTATGTAATATGGTTTGTGGTCATATGTTAAAGGATGCACATGATAGTAGGTTGGTTAAGCCGGATGTATAGTGG
>JABUQX010032257.1:0-12476 GCA_015478945.1 Trachelipus rathkii
AATTCGTATTTTTTTTAAGTAATTCAAGTAAAAGACGCTTACTTTCGCGTAGTCTACTTTTTGGTACATTTTAGCTGTTGCCAGATTTTCTAATGGTTCACGAGAAAAAAGCGAATTTTTTTACGTACACTTTAGTAATATTTTTATGAATTATACGAAAAAAAGTTACTATTTTAAAAACTATAGACTTTTGAAAGAAGTTTATTTAGAATAAAATTTTACTATCTTTATATTGAACCTATATAGAATGTATTGAAAAAAAAATGGAAAAATTTTTTTAAAATTTTTTTTATATAATTAACTAAAAGAGACGCATGGTTGTCGCCGGGCCATTTTGGTACCAAACAGGCACCGTTTTTCATGAAAAAACACAGCCTGAGAAAAAAGCAAGTAAAAATTTGTTTCGTTTTTTTCAATTAAGTTGTGGAATTTACATGTTTGAACAATTATATTATAAATTTTAGCAAATATGCTCTAATTTGGACATTTTTTGGTTCCAATTTCCAACAAGGTGGAAGCCCTTGAGTTTGTGTTCAAAATTTTTATGGGTTTTCCATATTTTTATTTTATATTCTGAATTTTGATATTCATAATATTTTGTTTATGGCTTCATTAATGTTTTCTTACTCTGTTTCAGCTTTCATTAACATTTTTATCTTAATTATTTAATCAGAATTTAGAAATGCCACGTGCAAAAAGTCGTGTGACTGTACTTTTTAAGGAAATAAAAGGTAGCAAAGGCCCTCGCATGAAATATAACTTTTGTTGTGTAGACATTGCAAAACTTGTATTTATTGCTCATAATCTGGAACTAGGAAATTCTGATGATTATGCTAAGGCAGCTAAGCTTAAGAGTCCTGTTACTGCCCCTGCTCCTTTACCACTGTCATTCTCACACGATACTTCATACGACTGAGATATCAGACTTATCAGTCATAACAAAATTAAATGTGGCTGATCACGCTGATGAGCCCAGTGATAATGAGCTTGACAGTAGTCACAACACAGTAGTCAGTGCTCAGTAGTGACTGGGGTCTGGGGAGTGGGGACTAGTGATTAGTGAATCAAAAGTTGATATTCCAAAGCCAAATATTTAATTTGGTCATTCTCACTCATTCACTCATCCTCCTTCATTTACAATCTTGGTATAATTTCAATTTCAACATTTTTGTTATTTCATTTGCAAGTCACTTTTGAGTTTTGTCATTCAGACTCATTCTATATAAATATAATATACATTAATATTTAAAAGTAAATTATAAATATGATTATATGATACAAATGTAAAATACATAGTTAAATTAGAAAGTAGAAGCCTACAAACAGCAGTCTGCAGGCTACAACCTACTGTAAATTGTAACGAAAACAATTGATAAAATATAAGAGAAAGGTAGTTCTGCTATTTTATAAATCATAATGGAATATGTGCTTAATTTCAAGTATCCTTATATTTGAAAAATGAAAATATTCAAGTGAAATATCATATTAGCCTCTTTATATTTTTAAAAATACATTTAATAAAAAAAAAAACTGAAAAAAACATGAAAAAAAAACATGTTTTCATGGCACACCAAACAAAAAAATAATTACTTCCATAGACGCATGCTTGTCGCGGTTCTTTTTTGGTACCTTTTAGATCTTGCAACACTTTCTAATGGTTTGCGAGAAGAAAACAAATATTTTTTTTTGTATACTTTAGTAATATTTTTTATTATTTTTTGACGTTTTTGATTTGGCAAGAATTCTTCTAAACGGAAGAAGTTCTCCACTTTCCCATTTGATTTGTCAATATTCTTTCTAACGGAAGAAATTTCATATAGAAATCTGGAATTTTTAATTTTTCTTCTTTCCGTAAGGTTGCTAGTTTTGTTCTTAGCACTCTTGAGTTTTTATTTTTATAAGTTTGTGACGTCACATGAAATCGTTAAAAAATGTTTTTTTAATGTTTTTAAGTTTTCGAACCACTATTTTATCTTCGAAATATATTAATTATGTTATTTTCTAATGAACTGGTGAAATATAATTATAAAAAATTACAAAATTGCGAAATATTATTTCTGTTAGAATTCTTGTGACGTCACTTGAAAGATTGCATATATATATATATATATATATATATATATATATATATATATATATATATATATATATATATATATATATATATATACTGCTAACTATATATATATATACTATACTATACTATATATATATATACTATACCTGCCTATATACTACCTCTTATTTATTTTTAAACTATTAGAACCCACTGAGGGTATACAATACCGCACCGATGATGGCAGGAGTCGGGGTCTCGGCCTTCCGGGGAGGACAGGGTAGGACTATTTCCTCCCCTCCGGGGATCCGGAACCCCACTCTTTGGTATTTGGGTGTCAGCGGGGTTCCTCGCCCTCCTACGGGGTATGGAAAACGTCCCCCTCTCTGTTCCCCGTCGGCTCGAGCCATGGCCGTGTAAATACCTTATATATATATATATATATATATATATATATATATATCTTATACTATGCTGTATATATATATATATATATATATTATATATATATATATATAACACTGCTGCTACTACTACTTACTACCTGCTATATATATATATATATATATATATATATATATATATATAGTTTTAGTTTCCCTAAGAAAAACAATTTTCTCTCTATTCTATTCTTAGCAACAAGATGGTACAAAAAAAAAAGTACCAAATAATTTCCAGAAAATGCTTGAACTTTCAAATTTTCAGTTTAGTCGCATTTCTGACATTGGAGAGGAAACATGTTTTTTTTTTTTTTTTTTTTTTTTTTTTTTTTTTTTTTTTTTTTTTTTTTTTTTTTTTTTTTTTTTTTTTTTTTTTTTTTTTCTTTTTTTTTTTTTTCACCTTCTACTTATATATAGGAAACTTTTGTTCTAAATAAAGTTTTACAATAAACCTATACTTTTTCCTTCTTTTGTGGTATTTTTATATTTATATATATATATATATATATATATATATATATATATATATATATATATATATATATATATATATATATATATATATATATATATATATATATATATATATATACCTTTACATATTTATATATATAAGTAGTTTATATATATTAATAATAATAATAATATTAATATGTAATAATATTATGTATATATATAACTTAATATGTATAATATATTAATAATATAATATGTAATATATATATAATAATAATATATATATATATTATTAACTATATATATATATGTAATATATGTTATATGTAATATATATATATATATATATATATATTTAACTGATAATTTATATTTTAAGATTTTTATCTAATAATATATATATGTATATATATATATACTATATATATAATAATAATATAATAATATATGTTTATATATATAATATATATATATATATATATATATATATATATAATAACTATATATGTATATGTATATGTATATATATATATATATATACTATTGATAATATGTATATGTATACTGATATTTAATAATATTATATATATGTAATACTGTTATTATAACTTAATATATATATATATATATATTTTAGCGATTTTTGTGAAAAAAAAAATCTCAAAAATTATAATATATATATATATATATATATATATATATATATATATATATATATATAATATACAGTATATATATATATATATGTATATAATAATATATATATATATATATATATATATATATATATATATATATATATATCTATTTACTATAACATATATATATATATATATATATGTATAATATATATATAATAATATGTATGCCTTTGAAGTGTATCTTGGAATAAAGTATTGATGGACTTGATTGAAAGATATATGTATATATATGTAGCAACATAACAACTAGCAACTGCTACTTCTTTCATATAACCATAACCTTATTAGCAACATATGTATATAGCAACATATGTACTTTCTTCTTATATATATAACCAACTACTTTGCTACTGCTATATATAACCTTAACTAGCCAACATTGGAACAGTAAAATATATATATATATTTGAAATATAATACGTCATAAATTTTTATGCTTTGTTCGAATAAGTCGATATAAGTTGTGTTCCGTATTTATTTCCAAATATGAATTTGAAAGATTTGTTCGAAATATGTGAAAACGATTTTACAATTTTAGCTCTACTGCAACATTTTTCAGTAATACTAGAGAAAAAGCTTTGTGAAAAGTGTAACATACAGTGCGAAATTACTAAAAGAGGAGCAAAGTTTTATTTTTATTGTAATAGTAAGAATTGTGGGTCAAAGTATACAGTTTCTCCAAAAGATTATTTTTTTGTAAATATTAGAATATCATATAGTGATGCTCTATTAATTATGTATGTACATAATGAAACAGTTAGCAGAGTAGTCACTTATTTAAATGTTAGTGATGCGCTTTTAATTATCTAGCTTAGGTCTACGTTTACGGCAATGATAATCCATCTAGGTTAGGTCTAAGTCCTACGGCAACGACGATCCGTCTAGATAGGTCGTACTGTACGGCTTTTTAAGTGTAGGTTATGATAAGGTTTGGTTAGGTACACTAGGTCTAGGTTTACGGCAACGACAATCAATCTAGGTTAGGTCTAGGTCCTACGGCAACAACGATCCTTCAAAGATGGAGTCGTACTTGTACGGCTTTTATGTTTAAATTTTAGGATAAAGTTTTGTTTGATATACACACAGATTTTATATATATATATATATATATATATATATATATATATATATATATATATATATATATAGTGAAGTGTTTATATATATTTAAATTTTTGTGATAGGTATTCAAAAATAACCCCTATAGTAATTTCAATATATCGAGAATCGAAGGTCGAGACGAAAAGAGCTTAAAGTTTTTATAAATATAACTAATATATATATATATATATATATATATATATATAATATATATATATATATATATATATATATATATATATATATATATTTAATATATATATATACTGTATACTATATATACTCTTATATATATATATGTTTTTATATCTATAATGAGCAACAAGAATATTAACAATATTTAATGTTAAAAATATAGTTTACTTGCAGAATTTTTTTTTGCTGAATTTGCAATCGCACCAAAAGATCGAATAAACTATTTGTCGAAAACTGCAATAGCTTTTATAAGACTATAGTTACTTTTGTCCTTCATCTAGGGCCTAGGCGATGTATTGCTAGATGTGAAATTCCACTTCTGAAATATTGAAGTGAGTTAGTAAGGAAATTTAGTAGCTTAATAAAGCCAATGTCCGCAAATTATAATGGTGAGTTTATCGAGTTAAATATTAAGATTGTAAAAAAAAAAAATAAAAAAAAAAAATTACCATTAAATATTCAAATTAATAATAATAATAATAATAATAATAATAATAATAATAATAATAATAATAATAATAATAATAATAATAATAATAATAATAATAATAATTATAATAATAATAATAATAATAATAATAATAATAATAATAATAATAATTAATGAACAAATTATAATTTGAAAATCAATAAATAAGAAAGAATAATAATAATGAATAATAATAAATGATATTATAATAATTTATAATTAATAATAATAATAATAATAATAATAATAAAGTTAAAAAATTAAAGTAAAATTGAAACAAATAAAAAAAAATTTAAACAAAATAATTTAAAAAATAAATAAAATTAAAATAAATAAAAATAATAAGAAAACAACAAGAATAGTTAAAAATAAAATACAAATTGAAACACAAACATTAAATTGTTAAATGATAACTCATACGTAAACAAGGAAAAAAAGAATATACATCTTCAATTTAGGGAAAAAATATATTAGTTAAACGTTGATAAAAAGAAAAATGAGATTTGAAATAAATGAGCAAGTTTCTACTCTTAGAAAACGGGTTATCTTTATAAGATGTAATACAAAAATGAACGGTTAGGTTATGTACAACAGCGACTAAGGATATGCTCTAAGTTTCCATCACTTTACCTACATCTCTAAGAAATGCCTTCCTCAGATTCGAACCATCTGTACTCTGCAACACGTTAACTTCTGCGTACGGACAAAGCCCTATGGTCAGCACCTAGAAAAGTATAGCAAGCTTCGTCTTTACCTGTATATTCTATGAAGTACCATTCTAAGTATCGAACCAATCTGTACCACTATATCACCTCAAGACTTCGCTACGACAAAGTTATGTGACACCGTAATCAAGTATATCGAAGTTATCGTCCTGTTACCTACAACTCACTATCACACCTCTAAGTAAATACCAATGTCTGTCATCCCCTTTACCTAATCTCTCAGAATTACCTCCTCAGGTATCCGATCCATCTGTACCACTACACCAACATAACTTCGGCTTACGAATCGAGATTTAGTTCAACCCCTAAGTTCCACGTTCGTCCCTTTACCTGCACTTTAAGAGTACCTCCTCAGGTATCGAGCCATCTGTACCACTACATCCGTGTTTACCATCAACATATAATATATATATAATTATAATATATATATATATATATGAATATATATATATATATAATATATATATATAATATATATATATGATATATATAATATAATATATTAGTATAATTTTCAGGATGGTTAGTGAGAGTTGTTTGTCTGTTCGTATGTTGTTCTATAGGTGTGTGTGTGTGTGCGTGTGCGTGTGCTGCGTTGTGTGTGGCACGGCGGGAATGGAGGACGAGCCTCATCAATGTACGGAAGCTTAGATATAGTAACTTTGTTATATATAATGTATATAATTAAATATATATATAATTATTATATATTATAGTATATGATATATATATAATAATATATTATATATATATATGATAGTAATTATATATATAATATAGTTAGTTTATTTGTATATTATATTATGATTATTAATATATATATAATATTATTATGTATAGTTCGGAAGGGTCACACCTCCTTCTGCATTTGGCAGATAACGGTTAATATACCTGGCCAGGGGTTTGTACGTAGCCTTTTCATGGTCTAGGTTATATCTAATCTTTTAAAAGAATGCATATCTTTAACCTTATTAAAGTGATTATTAATGGTAAAAAGGGGTTGGAGCTGTTAAATAGGTGTGAGAGTATTGTGGTTTGTACAGCTTGTGTTTATGGAGGGGTGTTTCTTCTGAGCACAATATATTTGTTGGTTAGTGATCTTCTATTAGAAGGTCTGTTAGGGACACAATCATTGAAAATAATGCACGTTGGATCATTGTATAGTGTGTGGAAGAGAATGAGTGTTCAGATTGTTTTTTGCCAACTTTAAGATCTTTAATAAAAGAGTTAACGAACGATGTATTTATAGTTTATTTTAGGTTTGTATGTTAAGTTTATCTATATTATATTGTTATATATTATATAATTATTATATTTAGTTAATATTATATTATTGAGTTATTAATATATAGTGATTTATTAGTTTATATCTATATATATATAATAATTATAGTGTTTATTGGTTTATTGTGTTTGTATAGTATTAGGATTATGTGGTTTATTTGGATTTGGTAAATTGTTATTCTATTAGTTTGTATTATTTTAGTTAGGTGTTCGTTGATACTGATGTAGTAGGTGATTAGTAGAGTAGTAGTATGGGTTATTGATATTGTGCTGGGCATAGTTAGTATGTTTATTATAGTGATGTAGCGGTTGATTTTTATATGTTTATGTTTATAGAGAGTGAGTAGTGATTGTAGGTTATATATTGTATTTAGTGAGTTATGTAGTGTAGTAGTTTGGGTTATTCATCATTGTGGTGCCCCAGGTTATATGTTTGATATATATCTTTATTTATTTAAGAAGGCATTGGCCTGACTGATTGTGTTTTATGAGTTTGGTTGCCTTTGTCAAAGTATGCCATAGGGAGCGTGTCGCCATGAAGTAATATATGGTGTTTGTGGTATGTTTCTGAACGGAATCAAAAGTATGAGTATGTTATTATACGTTGTATATATTATATATTATATTTATATTGATTATATTATTTAGTTGGTAGTTGGTATGAGTGTGATATTATTAGTTATATTGATTGATATATATTAGTCTTTATTGTGTATACTATGAGTATATATATAAGTATATATATATTGGTTATATTGAATTGTAATATATATATATATTATGGCCAAACTAAAGAAGTAACCCCACAATCATAATATCTTCAAAAACTAAGAATAGATACATGAGAAGTAACGTGTGATATAGACTACTATATATGATATCTAGGCGTATTGAATTATGTTTGGGTACGGAATATATGAAAAAAAAATTTTTTAGTTTTTTTTTTATTTTTTTTTGATCTCCATAAACTATCGATAGGTAGAGATCAATGCTAAATAACATATGCATGGAATCTAGCGTGTGAATTTCTGTATGATAAAAAGAGGAGTGATAGAGAGTAGTATTTTTTTTATAGCCTAAGATCAGTATTGTGGGATATCTGAGCATAGTGAATTTTTTTTTTAGTGGGGCGTCCTGGAGCCGTACGGTGGGACTAGAGGGTGGTGCGATAGTCCTCCCCGTCGTCCCTTCTCGGTGAGGCCTTGAGAGGACTTGCTCGGTACTTCAGTGCTTTTGCGGAGTCTTTGCGTTGATCCCGTTGGGTATTCTTTTAGTTTAAAAATAAGAAAAATAACTCACAAAAAAACTGTTGCCATTTTTTTGTTATTATATCAAATTTCATACGCTGATTGCTCTAGGGAAATAGCGTTGTTGTTAGTTTTGGTGGTTACTTATTCTTGTAGTTTTGAGGAGATATTAAAAAAAAAGTAAAAATAAAATTTAAATAGAATTTTTTTTTTTATTCATTGTTCCATACGAAGATTTTCTACATGTTTAGTTACGCTTTTGCACGGGTGTCTGCGATTATAGATGTTATCAGGGTTTTCTTTGTACCTCAGTATACTGTGAGTTCGTTTCGAGATATTGATGCGGGTAACTGTCTTTAGTTTCACATATATAGGTATTTATGTAGTAGTATGTTTTATATGAGGGGTTAATATTATTTATAGTTAGGGTATTATGTTGGTTGTTAGTGATATTATTTATCGTATTTGTATATATAGTAATATATTATATATATATATTTTATATATAGTTATGTGGATTTATTTTAGTAGTAGGTAAATAATTTCTAATCTTTTTCGTTCTTGAGCTTCGGTTATTTATTTTCGATTATTTTTTGATACTAATCAATTTCGATTTATCGGTAGTATTGGATTTATTATCGAGTATATAATTTATTTTATATTAGTGTTGTTTGGAATTATATTTACCATATTGGGTATATTATTTAATTATTTTTGTTTTGTTTTTTTTTTTTTGTTTTTTTGGTTTTATATTATTGTTTTATGTGTTATTTATATTTGTTTTATTGTATATTATATTTGTTATTTAGTGTATGTAATAGTGTATGTTAGTTATTATATTTTTATAGTTGAGGTATATAGGGTATATATGTATAATTATGTGGGGCTATTTAAAGTATTAGGTTATGGATAATAGTTTTGCTAGTCAGACACATTGGATTATGTACTATGATAATGATTTTATAATTTATTAGTTATCTAGTTGGGTGGTTATATGTTGTTTATTATATATATATATATATATATATATATATATATATATATAACTATATATTATGATTTATTATGATATTTAGTTGTATATTTAGTTAGTTAAATTTGTATTTTTATGTTTATTTTTTGTTATTATGTAAACGTACTGAAGCGGCGTTTTGCGTGTCTCGTAATTAATTTTTTGCGATTGTGTGCTCTTTTTGGTTTGTCGTTGAATAATGTGGTTTTAATTGCATTGAACGATTTTGGACTGAATGGATTCAGTATTTCTCGCTTAATTTGGCTCTTTTTTCCTTCTCGTTGGATACTGGTTTTGGGCTCTGTATAGTTTTCGTTCTTGTCTAGTGGATAAGGTTAGCCGTTTGGAAGAGTTATTAGGTAAGTGTTAGGATTCGGTAAGTACACTGGAAACTGTAGAACTTAGAGGTATATCATATTGAGTACTGTAGTATTATCTATTAAGTGAGTAGTGGTATGATATAGCAATAGTTAATATAATACTATAATAATTATATAATTGATATAATATATAATAATTAATAGTATATTAATAATTAATATTAATTTGTAATGTTATAGATATATATATATATTGATAATTAATATTTAAATGATGTGAATTCGCTCTATTATGGAAAACTGAATTGAAACCATATTTGCTTGTGGTTTTACTCGACTATTGGAAATCACCTAACAAGATGGATTGGCTTGGATTGTCATGGGTGACGTAATTGTTGTTGCGGTGTCTATATATATTGTCGGTGTGTCGAACGATGCTGATGTATAAGAGGAACTTGTGGGTGAAGATGTCAAAACGAAAGATGCTTATTACCTTATAATTAGACTTTGACTCTCATGTTGTCTAGATGTGTACAGTCAACATTTAATCTAACGACGCCAGTGAGATAAATATAGACAGGTCAATTTTTCCCTATTTCTCGTTAGTAATGTACTCTCACCTCCCTCTTTCTATCCTAGCACATTACCCTTTTTACTGCATGCCTCGGTTCGACGCAAAATGGTGCGAATTGAATCACTTGTCCTGAATTGTATCTTACTTGGGCGTTATGGAAGAGGCTGATTGGTATTCGATGTGGGAGAAACGAATGGAGAATGTGAAATGGTCGCACTATTCGAAGCTCGGGTATTGCTCTTAGGAGTTTAGTCGATGTGTCTGGTAGTAATCAATTACTGGAGCAGTGCTTCTTCCTAACTATCGGTAGGATGTCTGATGGTGAGAATGGTTGGAAATATTATTTATTGAGGGTGTTATTGTAGTATGTATATATTGTTATTAGTTATAGTAGGGGTTGATGTTGGTGATTTTGGTATATATAGTATTGTATTAGTATTTTATTGTTGATTTACTTATATATAGTTTATTAGATATATATTATTGTATATGGTAGGAGTTATCCTCCCCATGTGTGAGTAGGGTTATATAATTATATATATAATGGTGTCGCAAACTTAGCCAATAGCCGCGTCCGAGTTATGGATAATATCTGTTCGAGAATTGGACTTAAGCGATATGTACAGTTTTGCGTGTAGAATTGAGCGCTGTTAATGAGACAATTTGGAATTACCGTATGTTAAATTTTGGTAGTGGTATGTTGTTTTTGTCTTTGTTTTAGGTGGGGCTCCGTAGCCCGCAATTGGGGAGCGGAGGGTGGATCGAGAGTACCGTTTTTTACTCGGTTCGTCCCGGCGTTTAGTCCTGTAGTAGACCCTATGTTGTCCTTCCAGTCTGTTGCGGGCGTTTAATCTGTGGATTATTGGCTTTTAGTAAAATATAGTATATTATATATTATTAGATAATTATATAATATGAAAGTTTATATATATTTTATAATTAATATATATATATTATATAAATATTATATATATATATATAAATATATATATAATAATAGGAATATATATATATAATAGTATATATTATATATATATAATATATTATATATATATATATAATTCTAAATTCATATATTTTCTACCCTTATTTCCATGCGCAAACGATGGAGCATGTTTTTACATATAATATACACTTAGTCTTTAACATTATGAGAAGTCAACCACAACGTTCTTTAAGAGATTTAGCACTTGACTCACCGAGCTCACTTTATATTCGATAAAATTTGACGACATCTATTATAACTAATTACTTTATACAAACGTATATTTATATTTTTTTATTTATAACTTTAAATTTTAATTAATAATAACGTTTTTCTATAATTTACCACAATTCCAAATATGTTAGTTTGTTTGTGGTACAACCCACGTACTTTTTACGTATCGATGCGAGGGGCTTTGGTAGTTTCATATATATAATAATATATATAATATATTTATTATATATATTATATATATATATATATATATAATATATATATATTATATGTATAATATATATATATATAATATATTTATATTATATATATTATATATATATATATATATTATAGTCAGCCTGTCCTAAAGCAGACATCACGTAGCAAGAAAAACGACAACAGCTACACAAAACAAAGTGATAAGTATCTATAATCTGCAATAAATTTTGGAAATAGGTTTTTAATAAGAGAAGGTGAAATGTTAATAAATAAGAAAAATTAGAATTTTTTGAGGTAAAATAACTTTTCCGAAATTATTTTACAATTTAGGAAGAAAGTTTTGTTGCCAGGGAAAGAAATATGAAGTTGGCGCTGCCAGACGTAAGATTTTCTACTAATTAGTAAATAATCTGCCTTTTTTTAAGTGAAAGATGTTATTAATGAGTTAATACATTTAATACGTAATAAACAAGAAT